>MJUU01060133.1:56534-74395 GCA_002080025.1 Modiolus philippinarum | reverse complement strand
GGGTGGTAAAGAGTTATTTTCATACTACGTTCACGACCAATTTCAGTTTTCGTACAAGCATCAATCATCAATCAAACAATCATTTAGAATTTTTGATCGACAATATTTTTGTCGAATTTGGAGGTCGTGTTTTCCAACAGACAATAGGGATTCCTATGGGAACAAACTGTGCGCCGCTTTTAGCTGACCTTTTCCTCTACTCGTACGAGGCCAAGTTTTTACAAGGGCTTATTCAAAGAACACAAAAACATTTAGCCCAGTCCTTTAATTTCAGCTTCCGCTACATAGACGATGTGCTTTCTCTTAATAATCCTAAATTTAAGGATTATTTACATCAGATCTATCCAAATGAGCTTGAAATTAAAGAAACAACTGAAACACCTACTTTAGCTTCGTACTTAGATCTTTTATTGTATATTGACGAAGATAGACGTTTGAAATCTAAGCTATACGACAAGCGTGATGATTTTAATTTCCCCATTGTGAACTTTCCCTTTCTTAGCAGCAATATACCTACCTCTCCAGCCTATGGAGTGTACATTTCACAGTTGATTCGTTACTGTCGAGCTTGTAGTTTGTACAGTGATTTTTTGAACAGAGCAAAAACACTGTCCCAAAAGCTGCTTAGTCAGGGATTTGTTCAACCTTTGTTAATTTCATCCCTCAAGAAATTCTATGGCCGTCACCATAGCATCATTGAAAGATATGACGTGTCAGTATCCCAAATGAAAGTGGACATTTTCAGCTAGATTCACGTCTTCCCGGATTTGACTACCGACTTTGACATTTTCCCGGATTGAATCACTCACAGTGTGACGGGTGCTGTTAACAGAGCAGGACATGATTACCCTTCCGGAGCACCTGATTTCACTCTCAGTTTCACTGGAGTTCACACTGTGAGTGCCTTTGTTCTGAATGTTGTGGTTTCTGGTTCTGTGCTTTGTGTCTGTCTGGCGTCATTGTTTTTGTGTCTAACGTCATTGTTTTCTGTGTTCTCGTTTGTGCCCTGTCTTTGGACTTCGATTTTTGTGAATGTCACCCCTTTGTTCCTTCGTATTCTACTGCCGTTGTTTTTCGTACATCGTACAAACTTTTGTTATTTCACGTACATTCGTACAAAACATGCCCTGTACAACGTACAAGCTAATTTAGATTTTTAAAGCTATTTTCGTACATCGTACATGTATTTTTTATTTTTCGTACCTCGTACAAGCGACTCCCTTCAGGAGCCCGAGTAACATATGCGCTTGAGATGAAGTCTCTAGAAATACATGATTAAATCGAGTAACGGAACAATTTATTTATTTTTGTTCTTCATCTTGAAATCCCCATGAAGTGAATGAAGTAATTCAGAGTACCTACATGTTAAACTTTAATTACAAAAAGTTATATAAGTGTGAAAAAAGTTGGAGGTATTTTATCTTTTCAAGAATTATGCCGCAAAAATGCCTTTTCATCGATCATGCTTAGACCCCTCGTTCCATCTTAGTGGGCTACAATAGTTATTTCGGGGCAATATAGCATTAGCTCCACAGATCTCTGATAGCCTAGAGTGTATGTAGATGTGGTAAAAGAGTCCATAGCCTTGTGACTGAAGCCTTCTAGTATTCAGCGTATGACAGCAGACTGTAATTTCGCCACGGTATGACTTTAAAGTATTCAGCGTATGACAGCACACTGTAAATTCGTAACGGGCTATGACTTTCAGTATTCAGCGAATGACAGCGCACTGGAATTTCGTCACGGTATGACTTTAAGTATTCAGCGTAAGACAGCACACTGCAAATTCGTAACGGTGTCTGACTTTCAGTATTCAGTGTATGACAGGCTCGATCGGGGGTACTCCATATGCTTTTTGGTAGGGGTGAGCCAATTGCATACAGGGAACCCCACCCTTATTGTATATAAAGAATCTCAAAAATGTATATTTTAGCAGGGAAGTAAACCTAATCACACATAATGTAGACAAGTATACCTTGTCATATATTGGGATAAAGACAGTTAATTCTTTATTTTCAATCAAAAAGTAGTGAATAAAACGCTGTCCGATGCCTTGTCAATGTAGTTATGTAAAATTCATATTGGTTTCTGATTTCGATGCAACATGTTGACCTTATCAGAAAATCTAATCCGACATTTCCCATTCTTATCAGATATTTTCTTCGCAATTTAGTACCCTTATCATATGATATGAAAGAAGAAAAATGTACCTCTTCCAGCGGATCATCGATATGTTATTATATATTGGAAGTCACCCCCTCCCCCGAGTTGACACGTAATGGTATGAATTTAGGTGCTCAGCGTATGGTAGCACACCATCAATTCGTCACAGAACAATGGATGGACGCTTAACATTACAACATGAACAGAATGTACCAGCGATCGAAAAACGGAATGAATTACACATTTCAAACGACTCATTGCATTTATACACGCTTCAAATGATCCATTACATTCATACACGCTATACAAGGAATAACCGAATTTACGATAAATGACCGCAGTGAGTCGTTTCAACCATGTATTTCATTCATATAGTGTGTACACGAAAGGAGTGAAATGCACGCAAAAATAGTGATTTTATTCGTGTGAGAATTGCAAAAAAGAATGCAAATTTGTTAAAGAAAACGAAAGTAATAAAAAATGAATTCAAACTCCCTATCTGTCGTTCTATTGAAATATATTGTTTATATATTGTTTATTTTTTTTCAATTTTTCTTCCGTCGTTTTTAAAAGCTTTCGTTCAAAAACATTTCGCGGGATGTCAAAAACATTTTTTGGTATATGATCTTCTTTGGTGATTCCTCCTTTTAAACTAACCCTGTATTTACCGAAAAAAAATCTTTTTGCGAGTGAGTGATCTCGCCTAATACTGTTTATCTTGTTTTCGGATGTCCTCTAAAACCATTACAAGAGATATCAATTTACTTTCTTCTGCAAACAGTTTGGTTCATTCTTGGGATGATTCGTTACATTTCTACCGAAGGGATCTAAGAACTCCTTATATGTGTTATTTCCCTTTTCATATTTTTTTATTTTCTCACTTTTTTCTTCCGAACTGCAAGCATCAGGGAACCCTTTTTTTCCAAAGAAGTGATGTCGTTGATGAAACAAATCATCATTTCTAAATAATATACCCTAATCTACCAAGACTTGATTGTTGTTCTACAAAATCCAACGAAAACATTTTCTCCCAGGACACTAATAACTGTAATATACCAGGACATGATTGTTCAATATAACACAGGAAAACAATTTATACGAGGACACTAATGACTGTAATATACCAAGGCATGGTTGTCGTTCAATATAACAAAGGAAAACAATTTATACCAGTACACAAATGACTTTAGTATACCAAGCCACAATTGTTGTTCAAAATGTCTCAAGGAAAACACTTTATACCAAGACACTAATGACCGTAATACACTAAGATATGATTGTTGTTCAAAATAACTCAGGAAAATAATTTATGCCAACACATGAATGCCTGTAATATACCAAGACATGATTATTGCTCAATATAACTCAAGGAAAACAATTTATAAAAGGACAGGTATGACTGTAATATACCAACACATGATTGTTATATATCACAGGAGAACTATTTACACTAGTACACTAATGACTGTAATATACCTGACATGATTGTTGCTCAATATGAGACAGGAAAACAATTTACACCAGAACACTCATGACTGTAATATATCAAGACATGATTGTTGTTCAATATAACTGAAAAACAATTTATACCAGGACACTAATGACTGTAAAATAACAAGATATGACTTTTGTTCATTATACCACAAGAAATCAATTGATACCAGTACACGAATGACTGTAATATACCAAGACATGATTGTTATTTTTATATAACTCAAGGAAAACAATTCATACCAGGACACGAATGACTGTGATATACCAAGAAATAATTGTTGTTCAATATAACTCAAGGAAAACAATTTAAACCAGGACACTAATAACTGTTATATAACAAGACATGATTGTTGTTCAATATATCACAGGAAAATAATTTATACCAGTACACGAATGAGTGTAATATACCATGACATGTTTGTTGTTCAATAAAATACAGGAAAATAATTTATACCAGTACATGAATGACAGTGTATACCAGGGCTATAATATAAACAGACATAATTGTTTTTCAATATAACTATATGAAAACAAATTATCCCAGGGCACTAATGACTGTTTTATACCAAGACACGATTGTTCAATATAACACAGGAAAATAATTTATACGAAGACACTAATGACTGTAATATACCAAGACATGGTTGTCGTTCAATATAACAAAGGAAAACAATTTATACCAGTACACAAATGACTTTAGTATACCATTAACAATTGTTGTTCAAAATGTCTCAAGGAAAACAGTTTATACCAAGACACTAATGACTGTAATATACCAAGACATGATCGGTGTTCAATATAACTCAAGGAAAAATATCTATACCAGTACACACATGACTGTAATTTACTAAGACAGGATTGTTGTTCAAAATAACTCAGGAAAATAAGTTATGCCAATACATGAATGACTGTACTATACCAAGACATGATTATTGTTCAATATAACTCAAGGAAAACAATCTATACCGAAACACTTGTGACTGTAATATACCCAGACATGGATGTTGTTCAATATAACTCAAGGAAAACAATTTAAACCTGGACACTAAGGACTGTTATATAACAAGACATGATTGTTGTTCAATATATCACAGGAAAATAATTTATGCCAGTACACGAATTACTGTAATATACCATGACATGTTTGTTGTTCTATAAAACACTGGAAAATAATTTATGCCAGTACACGAATGACAGTGTATACCAGGGCTATAATATAAACAGAAATAATTGTTTTTCGATATCACTATATGAAAACAAATTTTCCGAGGACCCAAATGACTGTTATATACCAAGACATGATTGTTCAATATAACACAGGAAAATAATTTATACGAGGACACTAATGACTGTAATATACCAAGACATGGTTGTCGTTCAATATAACAAAGGAAAACAATTTATACCAGTGCACAAATGACTTTAGTATACCAATTCACAATTGTTGTTCAAAATGTCTCAAGGAAAACAGTTTATACCAAGACACTAATGACTGTAATATACCAAGACATGATTGGTGTTCAATATAACTCAAGGAAAAATATCTATACCAGTACACAAATGACTGTAATTTACTAATACATGATTGTTGTTCAAAATAACTCAGGAAAATACTTTATCCCAGGACAGTAATGACTGTTATATACCAAGAGGTGATTGTTGTTTAATATAACATAGGAAAACAATTTATACCAGTGCACAAATGACTTGAGTATACCAAGACACAAATGTTGTTCAATATGAATCAAGGAAAACAATCTATACCAGGACACGTGTGACTGTAATAAACCAAGACATGGCTGTTATTAAATATAACTCAAGGAAAACAATTTATACCAGGACACTTTTGACTGTAATATACCAAGATGATTGTTATTTAATATAAGGAAATGATCTATACCAGTACACTAATGACTCTAATGTACCAGACATGATTGTTGTTCAATATGAGATAGGAAAATACTTCATACCAGGACACTAATGACTGTAATATATCAAGACAATACTGTTGTTCAATATAACTCACGGAAAACAATTTATATCAGGACAATAAAGACTGTAATATAACAAGACATGATTGTTGTTAAATACAACACAGGCAAATTATTTATAAGAGTACACTAATGACACCTCAATATAACAGAGGAAACAATTTATACCAGTTCACGAATGACTTTAATATATCAAGACATAATTATTGTTCAATATAACTCACGAAAGACAATTTCACCAGGACATTAATGATTTTATGTACCAAGACGTGATTGTTGTTCAATTTTACAGAGGAAAATAATTTATAACAGTTCACGAATGACTTTAATATACCAAGACATAATTGGTGTTCAATATAACTCAAGGAATACAATTTATATCTTGACACTTTTAATTTACCAAGACATGGTTGTTGTTTAATATAACACCGGAAAAAAAATTTATACCAGTACATGAATGACTGTAATATGCAAAGTCGTTGTTGTTCAATATAACTCAAGGAAAACGATCTAAACCAGGACTCTTGTGACTGTAATATACAAAGACATGACTGTTGTTCAATATAACTCAAGGAAAACAATTTATACCAGGACACTTATTCCTTTAGTATACCAATGCACAATTGTTGTTCAATATTTCTCTAGGAAAACAGTTTATACAAGACATGATTGTTGTTCAAACGGAAGCAGGAAAACAATTTATACCTGGACACTAGGACACTAATGACTGTAATCTGCCAAGACATGATTGTTGTTAAAAATGAGAAACGAAAATAATTTATAAGAGTACACTTATGACTGTTATATACCAAGACATGATTGTTGTTCATTATAACAGAGCAAAATATTTATACCAGTACACTAATGACTGTAATATACCAGATATGATTGTTGTTCAAAATGAGAAAGGAAAACAATCTATACCAGGACACTTATGACTGTTATATACTAAGACATGATTGTTGTTCAATAAAAATCAAGGAAAACATTTTATACAAGGACACTAATGACTGTAATATACCAAGATATAATTGTTGTTGAATATATCACAGGAAAATAATTGACACCAGTACAAGAATGACTGTAATATACGAAGACATGATTGTTGTTCAATATAACACAGGAAAATAATTTACAAGAGTATACTACTGATTGTAATATACCAAGACGTCATTGTTGTTCAATATAACAGAGGAAAACAATTTATACCAGTACACGAATGACTTTAACATTACAAGACATAATTGGTGTTCACGATAACTCAAGTAAAACAATTATACCAGGACACTAATGATTGTAATAAACTAAGACATGGTTGTTGTTCAATATAATATAGTAAAACAATTTATACCAGTACACGAATGACTTTAATGTACTAATATGTTGTGGTCTCATGTTCATTTACTCCATATCCTTTAGTAAAATATATAAAATAATTGTTGTATAGCTCAAGGAAAACAATTCATACCTAGACAATAATGACAGTCATATACCAAAACATGATTGTTGTTCAATATAACAGAGGAAACAATTTATACAATTACACAAATGACTTTAATATTACAAGCCATAATTGGTGTTCACGATAACTCAAATAAAACAATTTATACCAGGACACTAATGATTGTAATAAACCTAGACATTGTTCAATATAACATAGTAAAACAATGTATACCAGTACACGAATGACTTTAATGTACTAACAAATGACTGCTGTTCTATATAATTCAAGGAAAACAATTTATACCAGGGCAATAGTGACAGTCATATACCAACACATTGTTGTTAAATATTACACAGGAAAATAATTTTAAAGAGTACACTAATGACTGTAATATACCCAGACCTGATTGTTGTTCAATATAACAGAGGAAAACAATTTATACCAGTACACGAATGACAGTTTATACCAGGGCTATAATATTAAAAGACATAATTGTTTTCCAATATAACTCAATAGAAACAATTTATACGAGGATACTAATGACAGTCATATACCCAGACATGGTTGTCGGTCTGTATAACAACAGAAAATAATTTATAAGAGTAAAGTTATGACTGTAATATAAAAAGACGTGATTGTTGTTCAAAATAACATAGGAAAACAATTTATACCAGTACACGAATGGCAGTTTATACCAGGGCTATTATATAAAAAGACATAATTTTTGCTCAATATAACTCAAGGAAAACAGTCTATACCAGGACATTTTTGACTGTAATATACAAAGAAATGGTTGTTATTCAATAAAATTCAAGGAAAACAATTTATACAAGGATACGTATGACTGCAATATACCAAGACATGATTGTTTTTTCATTATAACAGAGGAAAATAATAATTTATACCAGTACAGTAATGACTGTAACATACCAGACATGATTTTTGTTCAAAATCAGACATGAAAACAATTTATACCAGGACACTAATGACTGCAATATGCCAAGACATGATTGTTCTTCAATAAAAATTAAGAAAAAACACTTTATACAAGGACACTGATGACTGTAATATACAAAGACATGATTGTTGTTCAATATAACTCAAGGAAAACAATTTATACCAGGAAACTAATGACTGTTATATAACAAAACAACGGCAGTAGAATACCTAAAGAACAAAGCACAAGATTACACAAATCAAAGTCTAGAGACAAGACAAAAGCAAGAACAACAAAAGTCAAGGCAAAAGCAAGAACACCAAAAGTTATGATTGTTGTTCAATATAACACATGACAATAATTTACAAGAGTACACTAATGATAGTAATATACCAAGACATGATTGTTGTTCAATATAACAGAGGAAAACAATTTATACCAGTACACAAATGACTTTAATATTACCAGACAGAATTGGTGTTCACGATAACTCAAATAAAACAATGCATACCAGGACACTAATGATTGTAATAGACCAAGACATGGTTGTTGTTCAATATAACATAGTAAAACAATTTATACCAGTACACGAATGACTTTAATGTACTAAGACATGATTGTTGTTCAATGTAGCTCAAGGAAACCAATTCATACCTGGACAATAATGACAGTCATATACCAAAACATGATTCTTGTTCAATATAAGACATGAAAATCATTTATAAGAGTACACTAATTACTGTAATGTACCAAAACGTGATTGTTGTTCAAAATAACAGAGGAAAACAATTTATATCAGTACACGAATGACAGTTTATACCAGGACTTTAATATAAAAAAGACATAATTGTTGTCCAGTATAACTCAATGAAACATTATGTACGAGGACACTAATGACAGTCGTATACAAAGAAATGGTTGTCGTTCAATATAACACAGGAAAAACAATTATCAGAGTAAACTTATGACTGTATTATAAAAAGACGTGATTGTTGTTCAATATAACAGAGGAAAGCAATTTATACCAGTACACGAATGACAGTTTATACAAGGGCTATAATATAAAAAGACATAACTGTTGTTCAATATAACTATATGAAAACAATCTATCCGAGGACACTAATGGCTGTAATATACCAAGACGTGATTGTTGTTCAATATAACAGAGGGAAACAATTTATACCAGTGCACAAATGACTTTGGTTCACCAAGACACAAATATTGTTCAATATGAGATAGGAAAATAATTCATACCAGGACACTAATGACTGCAATATATCAAGACAAACTTGTCGTTCAATAAAACTCAAGGAAAACGATTTATATCAGGACACCAAAGACTGTCATATAACAAGACACGATTGTTGTTCAATTTAGCACAAGAAAACAATTAATACTAGTACACGAATGACTCTAATACACCAAGAGATGATTGTTCTTCAATATAACTCAAGGAAAACAATTCATACCAGGACAGGAATGACTGCCATATACCATGACATGATTGTTGTTCAATATAACACAGGAAAATAATTTATAAAAGTGCACTAATGACTGTAATATACCAAAACGTGATTGTTGTTCAATATAATTCAAGAAAGACAATTTATACCAGGACATTAATGATTGTTATATACCAAGACGTGATTTTGTTCAATATAGCAGAGGAAAACAATTTATACCAGTTCATGAATGACTTCAATATATAAAAGCATAATTGTTGTTCGATATAACCCAAGGAAAACAATTTATACCCGGACAATAAGGATTTACCAAGACATGGTTGTTGTTCAATATAACACCGGAAAACAAATTTATACCAGTACATGAATAACTGTGATATGCTTAGTCATGATTGTTGTTCAATATAACTCAAGGAAAACAATCTATGACAGGACACTTGTGACTGTAATATACAAAGACATGACTGTTGTTCAATATAATTCACGGAAAACAATTTATACCAGTACACTTATGACTGTAATATACCAGATATGATTGTTGTTCAAAAGGAGACAGGAAAATACTTTACACCAGGACACCAGGACACTTATGACTGTATTATACCAGACATGTGTATTGTTGAAAATGAGACAAGAAAACAATTTTTACCAGGACACTAATGACTGTAATATAACAAGACATGATTGTTGTTCTAAAAAAATTCAAGGATTACATTTTATACCAGGACACTAATAACTGTAGTATGCCAAGATATAATTGTTCAATATAACACAGGAAAACAGTTTATACCAGTACACGAATGACTGTAAAATAACAAGACATGACTTCTGTTCAATATAACACCGGAAAACAATTTATACCAGTACATGAATAACTGCAATATGCCAAGACATGATTGTAATTCAACATAACTCAAGGAAAACAATTTATAAGAAAACACTTATGACTGTAATATACCAAGACATGATTGCTGTTCATTATAACAGAGGAAAATAATTTATACTAGTACACAATTGACTGTAAGATACTAAGACATGATTGTTGTGTTATGTGGCAGAAACGGCCAATAAATAATTGTTAATTGAAGTCAGCAAAGATAATAAAAATTGGCTCAAAATTAACTTTTAATCAGACAAAAATGATTATTTTACAAATTAGATACAATATATGACTTATCTGACAATAATGAAGTCAAAATAATAATCCAAAAGAATAGTTTACTTAATTCCACCAATAAATGTCCAATAGAATAATCCTTATAATCCTCAATAAATAGTTGAATAGATTCACAATAATTGATGTCGATTTCCAATACAAAAGATGTGTGTGATAATCCTGTATAAACTTATTAATCTTGTATAAACTTATTAAACTGACTGACTGAACCTTTTTCTGCTACCTTAATTATATACATTTATTATTTCCAGAAAATTCATAATTAGAACATTCTAATCAAATACTAATCACATGATTAAAATGGTTATGTAGGGAAAACCTCTAAAAAATTCTATGTGTTCAAAACTAAATTTAAATTCTAGAAATTTCCATATGTTCTAAGGTGTAACAACCTTGACAATTGTTTATTGTAAAAAAGTTACATAACTAGGCCAAGCCAATTACATATTTCAAGGTCGTACAAAATAAAAACAATGAATAAAATGCATTTTAGAATATTTACAACATTTAATTACCTATAACACCTCCCCCAAAAGAAAATGTTTGACTGCAATGAAAAACATTTAAAAGAAACAATGAGGTGTTATGAAATTGATCAAACTCTTGACAATGCGTCTGCAATGACATTATCTTTTCCTTTAATGTGTCTTTTTCATCTGATAAAATTTCCTCATTTAAAAAGTTTGAGTGGGCCCCTAACTGTATGTCCAAAAACTAATTCAAAGGGACTAAAACCTTCCTGGACTGCTTCTCTTACAGCAAATAAAAGAAAAGAAATTCCTTCATCCCAGTCTTTCTCTGTGTCAAAACAATAGGTCCGCATCATATTGTTTAAAGTTTGGTGAAATCGCTCTAAGGCACCTTGACTTTCAGGATGATATGCAGATGATCTACACTGTTTAATGCCTAAATCACACATTACTTGCTGAAAAATGCCTGACATTAAATTTGAACCTTGGTCTGAATGAATAGATTTAGGTAAGCCAAACAAAGTTAAAGATTTGGTTAAAGCCCTAACTATAGTTTTAGTCTTTATATTTCTTAAAGGAATAGCTTCAGGGAACCTTGTGGATGCACACATAATAGTTAACACCAATTCTCTGTATGCACCAAAGAGTCACTGCCACACGATTTTTTTTTTCAACATACATAAGCATTGAATGTTGAGTGTATGAAAGACTAGATATATACACATCATTTTTTGACCAAGAAAATTGATATCACCATAGGGGCGATATTTCAACTTTGTCAAATATTTTTGACTGAATGAAGTTTATTTGCTCTGTATCCTTCTCTTTAAAGAATTACTTCTATATGTTGACCTTTTTTATATTTTAGGTGATCAGCAACTAAGTCCAAGCCCTTTGAAAGCCAATTTTAGAGAAAGTAATCTAAGAAGTCCTTAATTGTATGATAACTATGCTTTAAAAATTGTAATTTTTGCTCAAGTTTGTGGCTGTCTATTTATGTATGCGGAGAGACTTCAGTATAAAAAGTAAGATAAATCTGCTAAAACTTATTATGGCAAAGTATACAATAAAAATATCAATGGGAACTGTACCTTTATTTCCAAAAAAAATAATTTGTTTTCAAGAAAAAAAAATGGCATTGTTGTTGTTTGAGTTATTTCCCTTTGATACAAATTACTTCTCTTTAACAAGGGAAGTAATTCATTCAAATAGCAGACTACCATGAGGATGGCAGATTATGCATGGCATAGGAAACATATGAAAATTACTTGACAATCTAATATATTTTAAAGTTAATATGTACTCAGGAAAGATATATAGACAATATATAGTTAGTGTCTTTAAATATCAACTGTATTTGTACAATGCTTAGACACAGATTGACGTGCGAGCCTTTGGCGAGAATTTCAATCTGTTTCGTGCCAAGTACAAATACATTTGATATCTAAAGACACTAATTGTATATTGTTTTATCCTGCAATGCATAAAACAACTTCATTTAATGGAAAAGCTAACATAAAAATGATTTTTTTTTGTCGATTTCTGTCTGTCCATAAATACTGGAAGTAGGCGTGGCTTAAATCAATATCCTATAAATACAAATCCACCCAAACAAAGTAGGTCAAGTCAGTGATCAAGGTCACTGAGTGCAAGTTTGAAAACTTTAACAAAAGCTATAATGTTGCCTATATCTTTTCAACCAGATGTGATAGGACCTTCATATTTGGCCTGTATTTTGGTCTTACGAAGCTGAGCAATTTTATGCAAATTTCACTAAGGTCAGATAGGTCATAAGGTCAAGATATAGATTTTGCTATAGCTCGTTAATTGCTAGGGGCTTGATATTCCATATGTGAATAGACCTAATGAAGCTAAGTACAAATAAACCCCCCAAAAATTGGGTCGGGTCAAAGGTCAAGATCACTGAGTGCAAATTTGAAAACTTTAATGTTGCCTATATCTTTACAACCAGATGTGATATATAAAGCTGAATAGCATTATGGAAATATGTCAGGTCAAAGGTCAAGGTCAAAGAAGTCAAAAGGGGGTCAAATGGGCAAACATTTTCAAAACAAAGTGGTACAAGGGGCCTAAAACTTAATAATAAAAGTTTTTCAAAATATGTGCAATGAAAAGTCAGTGGGGGCGGGCATATTGTTTTACCTTTGTCTGTTTGTCCGTCTTGTTTGTTCGTTGATCCGTCCGTTCTTTTGTTCGTTTGTTTGTTCATCCGTCCGTACGAATAAAAATACAACTATTGATGTTTTACAGAAATTTTGCAAGAAAGTTCCAACTACTTAATGAGAATGAAACTTATAATAAAAAGATGGACACACACATATCATTTGAAATATTCAAAGACGCTGTGTTTGCCATGGAAACTGATACATGTATATCAGACATTTTTTACCAATTTAAGTGAATTTTTACAACCTTATGAAAACTAAAATATACTACATTTAAAAAAAGGAATTGTGCATCTTTTGTACTCGAGCACTGCTGTTATCATTAGTATGAGTTTATGAATTATTTTTGCATGATTTCATATAATCAGATTTCAGATAGAACCCATTTTATATTTAAATTATATAACATTCTGGCTTTTCTGTTACATATGAAAATGAGTGGATGAAAATTTTATCTTTAATGTTGCAGAATATGATCTACAAATGCATGTTAAAATAATTATATATTAAATGTACAAATTACACGTATTGGGACTATATATTACAGACATATCGAAAAGTTTTGACAACTTGTCGGGCATTTGGTCTGGCACCTAAGCAAAAAGCAAAATTTGCCAGACCAAAACTACATGTAATGAGAAAACTACATGTAATGATATAAAGGTGACATTTTTGCCATACATTTGGTCTGGTGGGCTCACAAATACTGCCAGACCAACTCGATTTTTAACAGACATGTCTGGCGGACTGCAGTTATCTAGCTGTCTGTTTTTACCTAAACACTGATTAATATTAGGAAGGTTATTGTTATGTTGTTATCCATTTAATATAATGTTGCGGAAATATTTCCGCATTATTGTTGCAATATTGCCATAACATTGTTTCTGGTGATATTGACG
Organism: Modiolus philippinarum; assembly: GCA_002080025.1. NCBI lineage: Eukaryota > Metazoa > Mollusca > Bivalvia > Mytilida > Modiolidae > Modiolus > Modiolus philippinarum. The sequence goes on along the minus strand of MJUU01060133.1, from coordinate 60,171 downwards.
CAAAACTAATACATACAAAGTCTGATTCAGTCGTACTATTACCGCAATATTTCAAGAGAATATTGTCGCAATATTGTGCTTATATTGCCGAAAGTTGTAGAAAGAAGGCCTGTTTTTTTTTTTTTTTTTTTTTTTTTTTTTTTTTTTTTTGTTAGGGATAATTAAATTATGCTTTGTATAAATCCAGGATTGTGATTGAGTTAGATTTGACATATTATTTGCATATTTACCTTAATTGTGGATGAATTTAATTTCAGAATGATTATGATGAAACAAGTACAGAATTAGCACATGTTGATACTTCAGAAACAGCCCGTTGCCATTTTGTAAGTACATGTATATGAAGTAAAAATATTTCATGTTTATTTTGATAAAGATTCAATCTTGAGAAAAAGATTGTGAATTGATCCATGTTGCGATTTGCACATAAATTATGCTAGTTGTAATAAAAGTACAAAATAAAAAATTATTTCGACATTTGCCATTTAGGCTCTAATGGACAACTGGCACATTACATCAAAATCAGGGTAGCCCTATGAGAGAACATAGGCCGACAATGTTCCTCCCCTTTTTTCAAGGTGATATTCAAATACAATTTACATCGACTTCGAAATTTCAATCAGCAACCATATTACTTCCACACTGAACAATGGCAGTAGATACTCACGTTTTTAAAATTGTAAAAAAATCTGAATAAAAGCAAGAAAAGTGAAGATCAATTACACCACTATATCAACACATGACAAGACCTATCAAAAATTATTGCGATACACATAGATTAATACCCCAGTATTGTTAAGTAATGAACCAAAAATTCTCCTTTGTTGAAAGATGAACTGAAGCTTTACATCTAAACAATACCTATTGTAGAAGTGTGAATCTGCTTTAGGGCATTCTATTGTCAATCGGCTCTTGATTAAATTACCACACATGGTGTCTGTCTAATTGGCAAGGAAAAGTCCAGTGTAAGGTTCAATGTGTCAACTCAGAAGTATACTCTAGATTAAAAAATGTAATATGGAAACATGGTAATGATCTGACAAATCGTGTTTATCCCTTACAAATTGATGTATGGATTCCTTTATGTGTTTTTATGGACAAGAAATTGTTGCTTCATTATATGGGGGGGGGGGGGTTATTTTCAGGAAGTGTCATACCCAAACCTTTTGCCTCATTATAATATTCATGGATCTTTAATTGTAACACATTTGTTATTAAAAGTATTCCTGTGGGGGGCTATATTTGCATAACATTTCCATGTTTACAGTAAGATTGAATTAAAATAATGGAGCTGAAGACTTTTACTTAAGGATTTGTTTTCTTTCAGATCAAGTGCAAGTTTTTTTTTGAATGATCTGAATAAATATCTTATCAAGTCTTATAATTACTGTTTTGAGCAAGGTTACTTTTCTATTAGTCAAAGTCAAGGTTTGATTACTTGTATTCCTAAGGAAGGAAGGAAAATCAAAAGTTTATTTAAAAAACTGGAGACCAATCACATTACTTAATGTAGATATGAAAATTGCATCTGAAGCTTTAGCCAATAGAATTAAACCCTTTTTAAACAACATTGTAAGCGAGACACAGCAAGGTTTTATTAAGGGCAGATATATTGGAGAGTGTACTAGACTTCTGTACGATTTAATAGAACAAATGGAGGAGGAAAAAATCCCAGGTCTTTTATCATTGTTAAATTTTGGGAAAGCATTTGATTCTCTGGAATTGTCTTTTATTATCAAAACATTAGAATTCCTTGGTTTTGGACCAGACTATATAAAATGGGTTGAAACTTTATATAAAAATAGTGAAAGCTGCATCGCTTATAATGGACATTGCTCAATTTTTTTCTCTATTAAACGTGGAGTTCGACAAGGAGTCCCTTTGTCCCTTTGTCTCCTTATCTGTTTATTCTTGCAGTAGAACTCATGAGTGCAGCTATTAAAAATAACCTAGAGATAAATGGAGTCAAACTGCAGGACTCTGAGTACCTGATTAGTCAGTACGCAGATGATTCATCTTTGTGACTTGATGATGATCAATCATCGCTTGAACAATCATTATTTATTCTCAAAAAAATCTCTGAATGTGCTGGTTTGAGAGCAAATCTTGACAAATCTGAAGCTATATGGATAGGTTCAAAAAAATATTCCCATGACATTATATTTCCTGAAACTAGATTACATTGGAACCATACTGGAAAATTTAAATTATTAGGGATAAAATTTGATCTCTTTCAGGAATATAAAACATTAATCAACTTTGAAGAAAAAATGATTAAAATACAAACTTTGTTAGATTCATGTTTTTTTAGAGATTTAACATATATGGGAAAAATTACAGTGATTAAGTATATATCCTCATTCAGTCTCTTACTGTCTTACCAGATCCTCCTGAATATATTCTAGACAAACTCCAGTGTATATTCTTTAAGTTTTTAAGGAATAATAAGACAGATCAAATTAGACGTAATGTTATTATCAATTCATATGAGAATGGAGGACTTAAAATGCCACATGTAAAATTTTTTTGTTATGCATTGAAAATGACTTGGATAAATAAATTTCTTAATCCGCTACACCAATCTCCATGGAAATCACTTATTGTTGACCAATTTAGTAAATATGGATGGGAAAATATTTTTGATGAATAGTTCAGGTATACAATTGGTAGCCACAAAGTTTAATCATTTTTGGAAAGATATTTTTGAAAATTGGAGCAAATTATGTAAAGATAACCTAGAATCAGGAGATGACATTTTTGAGCCAATATATATGGTTTAATCCAAATCTCAAAATAAATAATAAACCCATTTTTTATGAAGATTGGTGTCGTTCAGGGGTATTTTTTTATCAATGATTTAGTTACAGAAAACAACAGTTCTCTTGGTTTTGAAGACTTCAAACGACTGCATGATGTAAATACTACTTTTGTACAGTTTTATGGGGTAATTCATATGATACCAATTTTGTGGAAACAAAAACTTCAAAATGTCCCTAAACTTCTAAATATGACTTCAAGTAATCTAGACTATGTAAAGGGAAATAATAAGTCAACTAAGTACTTTTATAACACCTTCCTTGCTTTATATGCAGAAACACCTACAACTAAACAAAATAAATTGAGTGAAAAAGTTAATGAGGACATTGATTCCCGGGAACAGATTTATTTGACACCTTTCCAGTGTACGAGACACAATAAATGAATTGTATTTCAATACAAAATTATAAATAATATTATAAATTCTAATTCTTATTTATACAAGTGTAAACCAAAAGACACGGATCTTTGTAGTTTTTGCAACGGAACAAAGGAGACTGTTGTTCATCTTTTTGGGGAATGTTCAATACTTAAAACTCTGTGGTTGCAGCTTGCTGAGTTACTTTTTATTTCATGTAATATTCATCTACCCCTAACATTAATAAACGTTATGTTTGGGACAGACATTGTCCAGAACTCTCAGAATTTATTTTTTATTATTATTAAACACTATATATATAATTTTAAAATTATAGGCCAAATACCAACTTTGATTGGAGCTAAAAAGAAACTTAAAATATTTATGAAATTGAGAAATTGACTGCTACATATTATAAATCTCCTGCAGTTAAAGCAAAAATTGAAAATAAGTGGTCTGTTT
>MJUU01060133.1:43262-56429 GCA_002080025.1 Modiolus philippinarum | reverse complement strand
TTTTTTTTTTGTGCACTTCACAAATGGACAGTGACTTAGGGTGCACAAAGTGTATTCTTGTAAAATGTTCTGTATGTATTATCTACAGAGTTAAATTGTAATATAAAATCTCTTCTGAATAGTTATATTTTTATATTTAAAGTCAGACCACCATATGTATATGTATTATAATATAGAATTTACTATATCAATAAGTAAGATATTGTATGAAAAAGAAAGGAAATGGGCAAATGTCAAGGAGACAACATCCCATATCCATGTGTGGTGAATGGCTAAAAATAAATACACAAAAAGACTCACAGTAAAAATCAAACTAGAAAAAAGTCCAACTTATCAAGACGATTACCCTTACAATGAAGTACATAAAACATGAAGATAACGCACACAGGTACTGTCCGGACAAATGCTAGCAGTTACTGACAGCTAGCTAAGGATATAATTTCCGTTGACTATGATATCAAGCCTTCTTACATATGAAACTTCAATTGAAATACTTCTAAATAGATTTGGTATAACAACGTCATAAATCATGAAAGAAGAACATGATATTGTGCAATGCCAAATACTGCCAATATGAAAAATTGTATTAATTAATCTAGTTATCGTGTAAAGCATTTAGGAGATGATCAATATTTTTGCCAACAAAAACCAGAAGTAACGATTTAACAACAATGCTGTATTTATATCCTTTATGAATAAGTTCAACGGATTAATAAGTTTTGAAGGACAATTTTTGAATTTATGCGCTCTGTAAATGATATTGCCATAGAAGTTTGAATGTAAACTGCCCAGATGTATAAGAGCCCTGCATGTAGAACCAAATTTTCTTAATAAGTCAATGTATCTATAATAAAATTTAGAGAATGTTTTTATCAATTTATGATATCTAAACCCTTGATGTAGAAGTTTTTTCAGTGAGACAAAGATTTCGCTCCTTGAAGTAAGAAACATCACTACATACTGGTGCATATCGAAATTATCAATATGTGAAAAAGTGAATATTTGAAAATAAAAAAAATACAAAAAAATTATGTCTCGGTATATTACAGTCATAAGTGTCCTTGTATACAATGTTTTCCTTTATTTTTATTGAACAACGATCATTTCTTATAAATATTACAATCATTAATTGTTTCCCTGATTTATATTGAAGAAAAATAATGTTTTCTTATATAACAGTCATTAGAGTCCTGGTATACGTTGTTTTCCTGTGTTATATTGAAGAACAATTATGTCTTTTTACATTACAGTCATTAGTGTCCTGGTATATATTGTTTTCCTTGAGTTATATTGAAAAACAATCATGTTTTGGGTTATGACAGTCATTCGGGTATTGGTATAAATTGTTTTCCTGTTTTATATTGATTAACAATCATGTCTTAGTATATAGCAGTCATCCATGTACTAATATAAATAATTCCCTGTGTTATATTGAACAACAATTATTTCTTGGTAAATTACAGTCATTAGTGTCCTTGTATCAAATGTTTTCTTTGATTTTTCTTGAACAACAATCCTGTCTTGGTATATTACAGTCTTTAATGTCATGGTATAAATTGTTTCCCTGTGTTATATTGAATAACACTCATGTCTTGTTGTATTACAGTTCTTAGTGTTCACGTATAAATAGTTTTCCTTGAGTTATATCGAACAACAATCATATTTTTGTTTGTTATAGTCATTTGTGTACTAGTATAGATTATTTTCCTGTGTTATATTGACCAACAATTATTTCTTGGTAAATTGCAGTTATTAGTGTTCTGGTATAAATTATTTTCTTTGAGTTATATTGAACACTTTGGCAACCGGCTTTGTAATCCTAGTAATAACTAATTTTTTTTTATGAAACTATGAGTTGAATGGCTGATCTCAAAATTGTTTAATATCTCAAAAGTGGTTGACTTAGAATTTTAATTTACAACTTCTTTTTTAAATTCAAATCTCTTTTGTAATCAAAAGTGGTTCCTTAAAATTTTTATCAAGCTTTTTGTAGTCGTAACCATTTTTGCAATCCTTCGAATTCATACTCTGGAGTTTACTCAAAATAACAAAAGTGTTTCAGACTTTGAAAATGGTTGAATAAGAATTTTTATCAACCACTTTTGTAATCCCAACCATTTTTTAATCACAGAAAGTTTTGTAATCCCATTAATTTAAATATTATTCAATAATTTTAAAATCAAGAACCTTTGTCATGTAAAGTGAAGATATATATATATATATATATATATATATGTATATATATATATATATATTGTGAAACTCTGAATTGAATGAGTGATAACAAAATGGGGTTTAGAAATCAAAAGTGGTTGACGAACAGCTTTCATCATCTTTTTAATGCAAACCATTTTTTAATCGATGAAAAAATAAAGGGATATAGAGTAATTGTACAGGGGATAAAATCCCCTGAAATACATAGTAAAGATTAAACATATCGGAAAACGCTTTTATTGTTTTTCATACCGAAGCCACCATGAGTCTTTTATCAAAGAGCAAACACTCCTATCTCAAAGTAAGTTTAAGACAGTCCCTATCGCCGGTTTGAGCGGAATTCATCATACCACTTTTGTAATTCCGTGCTCCCAAATGTGGCATAGTATTTTAGAAATTCAGAGCCATTATTACTTTAAATAAAGATAAACATTTTAATGAACCCCTTTGAGTTGAATGAGTGATTAAAGAAGTTGAAAAAAAGTGATTAAAAAACAACGAGACTATACCATAAATGATTAATGTCACAGAGGTGTAAACCGGACGTGTTCCATTTTTAACTGTGATCATTTTCTAGTAGTATCTCAATACGATACCTGTGCGAGGTTTCATCAACATTATAGAGGATAAAGATGTATCCATGACCCTAAACAATCTGACAGAAATAGCAAAAACAGTGAACATCCTTAAGAGAGAAAAAGCATTTCAGTATCCCTGCAATGAATATATGCGTTATAAGACCGTACACATATGGTCCAGACTGTACACGTATTTTGCCATACCGGTTACCAGAATTTGGGCTCTTCTATGTTGGCTCAATATGGTATTTGTTCTACATCAGCTTTTACAGACAATTCAATTTATTGACTTAAAATTGTTTATACTTTTTATGTTTTGATAAAAACATTTACCCATTTCCTGTCTTTTTCATAAATATTGTCCAAATTCACATCTGCATAAACTAATTAAACTTACTTCATTGTAATGGTAATCGTCTTGATAAGTTGTATTGTTTCTAGTTTGATTTTTACTGTGAGACTTTTTGTGTATTTATTTTTTAGCCATTCACCACAAATAGGGGGATAGGGGGAGGTTTTGGATGGAAGAAAACGAGTTTAACCCCACCGCAGTTTTTGTGCCAATATGTTGGTCATTGGCTTTTCCTTGTCTTCTTATAATATTGGTCAAATATTTGGATGGGTTTTCGATTTGATTAGGGTTAAAAAATGGGGTAATCATATTGTATAGTCTTAAGAAATAACCCATTGCTGCCGGTGGTCCGTTGAAGATTAACATAAGCTTGCCCATTATGTTCGTTATTTTTTTTCCATAGAGCACATGCAGGGGTAAAATAAACGAAAATCGAATACTAACCATCGGCGGTCAAGAATTATTTCGATCTTTATATGGCATTTAGTGACTGAAAGAGGATCATCCAATAGCCATTGTCAAGTAATTTGATCCTTAAGTTTCTTAGAAAATCATTGTATGAGTTTCCCATAGACCCAAACATCTGACATAAATGAAAGCAAAATACGTTTTTTTCCATAGTGCACAATATTTCGCAAAATTTGATACATGTTAGGAGAATTGTTTAGTATTTGATTACGTACACGCAGGATGCTTCCTTGCATACACGCCAACAAACATGATATACTTCTTATTTGATATAAATGTTTGAAAACATTGATCCGTTTATGATATTAAATCAAATAAAATTGTGTTACTGTAAAGTACAACTTGTATATACAATATTTAATACACTGGCAAAGAGAACATATGCCTATCATCACTTTTTAGCCATATATAAGGCTGCAATTTAAAGATATTTAAGCCACCCCTCATATTTCACCCTCTACTTATAGTGTTTAAACGCGCAACTTCCGAAATTAACTGAACACGGGTTAGACACAGTGAACACCGAGTATCAATACGATGAAAATGCCGTACTATCAGAGGAAGTTGTCAGGTTGATCATGATGGCTTTACCCTAGTGACCTCTTCTATAACAATAAAACAACATTGTAGGGAATATGCCCAGCGTTTTCTAATGGACCACGGGAAAAACGGGATTGTTACTTGTACAATTTCTGATATTTTTCTGTTTACATTAGGTTAAATTACTTAAAATACATGTAACATGTAATCTAAATCCCTACCTTTCACTGTGTCTTCTTGGCTTCCGATGTTTTAAATGATAACATATAAATTTGACAGCTTGTGGTTTAATTTATTGACCCGGGTGATATGAATTAAATGACCAATGACCAATGCATACATAACGAACAGTTCGAGAAGACCGCAAAATGAAACTCCTTCGATATACTTAACCTGTGTATGTAATTGTATATTCGATTACTTAAACAGTAAGGACGTACTAATACTGTAGTAAATTGACTTGCTATTTTTACCAGTGGATCCAACCTATGTAAAAATAGACTTCAGTCATTTTTTGTTATTATTTTTTTTAATATGTGTCTAACTTCTGCACGAATATTTTTTCTAGAAAAGGAGTGGTTTCAAACTTCAGGACGCTCTCTGTATCCACCAGTGCTGTTGTTGGCTTGCAGTTCAATATATAAACCAAAATAATCGAACAATCAATAACTGCACTGTCACAGCAGGGACAGCGATGTATAGCCCTGGTTACAGTAGACAAAATAGGAAATTTGCAAAAGCCTCATACAACAAAACAACATTTATTATTGCTATTTATTATCTTAAAAGGTAACGATAAATTGAAAAGTTATTATTCGATTGAGATGATATTATATTCACTAGTGCAAATAAAAAATATGTAAAACAAAGAAGCTCAATTATTACATATGCCAAGTAGGGATAACATGTCTGGATTTCACAGTATTTACATGCAATTAAAGTCAACAAGCCAAGCAAGACATAATTTGCACAAATTGTTTTTCTTCTAAATAGCTAACCTTTTAATTTTTGAAATCAACAAGACAAGATGTGATCAAGTATGTTAAATTGCTATTATCTCAATTTATGTAAATTCTAAAACCAAAGGATTAACTCCCTCTATCGTAGTTTTGTCCTTTGCTATATTTGATATTACTTATTTTTTGGATTTCGTTTGGTTTTATGCATTTAAAACATCTTTTGAATATGTATTACCTTTGTTTGGTTTCTAGTGATGAGTGCTTATGAGGAATTAAATTTCGAAATGGCCATACAGCTCATTAAAATTATTGCAGTTGGAGTTAACATATGTGTTATGGTCTCATGTTCATTTACTCCATATCCTTTCGTAAAATATTTAATACAGGAGTTTGTCTTTTATTTCAGTGTGGAGTTGGTAAAACAATTCCCCGTGGTAGAGATGTATGCTTTTCATTTTTCTTAGATATGGTGTACTTGTGCATGATATAATATCTCATGTGCTCACTTTTTTCACTTACTATTATCTCAATTTATGTAAATTCTAAACCGTAGTTTTGTCCTTTGCTATATTTCACTGGAGTAAATGTGATATCGGTAACTGCAGTTAGCGATATCCCAAGATGGCGGACGCGTTTCGGCTTAATATTAGGACAGTCAATTTTGTGATAAAAAAGAAAATTTTGCCGTGTTTTATGTCTTATTTAATCAAGTCCAAAGTTAGAACTGAAAGCTCAAAAGTTTCAGAAATTATTTAAACGCTGAGTAGAGAAAATGGCTGTACAGAAAACCGCGGTGATGTCGGTAACTGAAGAAAATAAATTTTCGCTGATGTCCGTAACTGGAAATGAAGATATCCGTAACTGGTATGAATTTTGTTTGCATGTATTGCACAGGTTTCAAGGTATTTCATGAGGATATGAATGCCCTTCATCGTTAACCGTCAAACGCCTTTTCAGCTATCGTTAACTTCAAGTGGGTCAAAAATATATTAGCGTGATTCGTAAAATTACTTGAATTTTGTACCGTTATCGTTATTTGGAGATAAAAATATCGTCATTCGTCAAAAAAAATTTTTGTAGAAATGTCTAGCAGATTGATCGTGAATCCATAAATATTACCGTTAACGTCATTTTGCCTATTTTTTTTTCTTACTGTTAACCGTCATCAGGATACCCCTTTCGTACTCTCTTTCATAAACCAAACAGTAATTGGGATGAGAAAACTTAAGTTGTGCAAAGCATTGTAAATATATAGTCTCCACGTCATCCGTCTGCCTTGTCAAATATATTTGTCATAAGATTTAGATAATATATACATCGGCCTTTTCTTTGTGATGTCTCAAGGAAGTTCTCCAATTTATTGTGTATATTCATATATTGTTTATTTGAATAAAAAAAATGTTTACACGAAGGAAGTTCAAAGACCATTTCTAGTCGATTTCCCAAATTGGCCACAGATATATTAAAAAAAGACAAAAAAGACACGATAACAAAATTTCGAATGGCAGCCATTTTTAAAATGGCCGACATTTTTTTTTTGGCCAGGCATAAATGTAGATCTTAATGAGAAGAGTAATTTTGCAACACAATATTTTTGGCTAGGCATAAATGTAGATCTTAATGAGAAGAGTAATTTTGCAACACAATATTTTCGTAAATTTTTGAGCGTTTCAGAGATATCGTGATAATAAATTTAAAAGTAGCCGCCATTTAAAAAAATGGCCGACAAAAAAAAAGTTGGCCAGACAGTCATGTAGATCTTAATGAGAGGAGGATTTTTGCAACACAATGTTTTCATAAATTTTTCATCGTTTCCGAGATAACGCGATGACAAAATTTCAAATAGCCGCAATTTTGAAAATGGTCGACGGAAAAAATTTTGGCCAGCCATAAATGTAGACCTTAATAAGATGTATATTTTTGCAACACAATGCTGTCATAATTTTTTTATCGTTTCCAAAATATCGCTATAACAAAATTTCAAATTGTCACCATTTTGAAATTGGTCGATAAAAAAAAATTTGGCCCGCCATAAATGCAGATCTTAATGTGAGCAGTATTTTTGCAACACAATGTTTTTATAATTTTTTTATCGTTTCTGAGATATCGCGATAACAAAATTTGAAATAGCCGCCATTTTAAAAATGGCCGACAAAAAAAAATTAGTCCAGCCATAAATCATTATCTTCATGAGAGGAGTATTTTTGCAACACAATGTTTTCATAATTTTTTTTATCGTTTCCGAGATATCGCGATAACAAAATTTCGAATGGTGGCCATATTGAAAATTGCGGTCGAAAAAAAAATTGACCCCGGATGTGTAATCAGGACCATGAAAGCTACCTGGAAACCAGATTTCTTCGAAATCAGTAACTTTTGAAAAATCGACATATTTCGGGGTCAAAAACGCGTAAACGAGTTCGCGCCCAAATTTCTTTTTGCATGACAAATCATCCTTAGGATGAATGTAAATCGTATTAGGGGACATAACTATGTTACTAAAAATAGAATCGGTTCACAGGGTGCTATGAGTCGAGCCAGGCCAATGCTTGCAAGATCTTTCCCAGTACATGAAAATGCATCAAGGGCTACAACTCAAAAACGGTTCGTCGCAGTTTTCGTTCAACTGAACGAAACGAAGATTTCAAGGAGAGAAGTATTTTTGCAACATAATTTTTTTGATAAATTTGTTTTCGTTTCTGACATATCACGATAACAAAATTTCGAATGGCTGTTGTGATATATACTTATCTAATATAATATTACCTGTCCTAGATTGAGTATACAGGGATATAGCTGTCAGTGTCTTTGATCGTTGGGAGACGAGGTAACGTGCCTGGAACTGGTCTAGAAGACGTCCGTTCGGTTCAAGGTACTGTAATTAACTCCAATAGTCAGCTGTCTACCACTTCCGGTGTTACGGGCAAGGTCTAGCTAAAACCCGTAACGCTGGTCTTCACGACATTCCTGCCCGTTTTCTAAGAAGCAGTCATGAATCTTTTTTGGCGCATCAGTAGAGCAATGTTACTGTAGAAGTGTTGAAGGTTGAAGATTGTAATATCAAATATTCCAGCTGATAAAGAGGACTAGTTGTAAGATGTAGCATTTTTGCTGTCTGTGCGTAGAAGGTTGTACAGTCATAACGGTAAAGCTATTTAGTTGTATTTTCACTATGTACATTTATATACATACATCGGACCATCCGATGTCCATAATCTATAAACTGATAAAACTATTTACAACATTATGGCCAACTATATACTCTTCCTACTCCGGCCTTCAGTCGATAAAACTCCTTAGCATTTGAAGTTGTCGTTAGTGCGATATCCTCTAGAGGTCTTTCAAACAATGTTGCTAAACTTATAGCGATATCTGGTACTAAGTCCGGTGATCCCTTCCTTCTCCCATTTCTATTCAGAAATGGAGCGTCTGTCTCTATTATTATGTCCCTCAGGTCCAAGTGGTAGACAGCTGACCATTGGAGTTAAATACAGTACCTTAAACCGAACGGACGTCTTCTAGACCAGTTCCAGGCACGGTACCTCGGCTCCCAACCATCAAAGACAATGACAGCTATATGTCTGTATACGCAATCTAGGACAGGTAATGTTATATTAGATAAGTATATATAAAAACAATTGGTGTCAGAAGTGGGATAGTTAAGTGCAGTTGCTTGAATAAGCAGAGTTTTTAATTTCTGAAATGCAATCTGGTGTTTTTCTTTCCATATAAACTGTTCTTTTGGTCTAACTAATTCATGAAGTGGCAGTGAAACGTCAGCATACTTTGGTATATGTTCCCTGTGGTAATTCATGAATCCTAGGAATAGCTCAATATCCTTCTTGCTTTTAGGGATAGTCCATTTTCGTATAATTTCTACAATTTCTGGATTTTCTCGTATACCTTGTGCGCTCACTATTTTTCCTAGGTACTTTACTTCATTTTGAAATAGACAACATTTCTTTGGCATGAGCTTCAGATTGTACTTCCGAAATCTTGTAAATACTTCTTGTAGATTTTCTGTATGATCATCGAAAGTTTTTCCCAATACAATGATATCTTCGAGGTATGCAAAGCATTCTTTCCACGTCAGTCCTTTGAGCACAAGTTGCATGACACGGCTGAAAGTGGCCGGACTGTTGCAGAGTCCGAATGCAAGTTTGACATGTTCAAAAAGGCCACATTTCGTGATGAATGCTGATTCGGTCTCTATTATCAATCTCTAACTGCAAATTACCAGCTGCCATGTCCAAAGTTGACATGAACATATTTCCACCTAAGGTATCTACACAGGACTCTATATTTGGCAATGGAAATGCGTCTTTCACTGTTACCTTGTTTAACTTTCGGTAATTTATGTAGTAACGCAAACTTCCATCTTTATTCCGTACCAGTACCGGCGATGAAGCCCATTCTGAGTTGGATTCTTGTATAACATTGTTAGCTAACATCTGTTTCAGGTGTCCTTCTTCTTCTTTTTCGAAGTGTAGAGGTGTTCTTCTGAGTCGCTGTTTTATGGGTTTCGCATCACTAGTATCTATCCGATGTTTTATATTGCCATTGAATACACCAATATCCATATCATCCTTGGCAAATATGTCCTGGAAGTCTAGAAGTAACTCTGCAACTCTTTCTGATTCTTTGGCATTTAACTTTTGTGCTGATCGTTTATACAAGTCTTTGAGGTATTCTGGTAGTTTACTGTTCAATGTGATATCAGACTTTCTGATGATTGGTTGAAGTTTGATGTTATCTGTTTCTGTGCCATTTTCTGGTATGACGCATTTAGCTTCAACTCCAATACCAAATGGTTGATTTTTCTTCAGAGTTATCGCCTTGTCTGTGAAGTTTCGTACAAACAAGATGGTGTCTTTATCTGCATTGTGTATACCATTGGGCGACAGTATATTTCCATTGTGTTTACATGGCTGAATAAAAATATCCCCCTTGGGCTTTTTGTCTAAACTTGCTTTTACATAAATATGAACTGTTTGGTAGAATTACTGTTGTCTCTGTTAAATTTATTCTTTAAATCGTGACGTCATGCTGTTCTTCTCTCATACTGGTAACTGGAATTACTTCTCCATTTATTACAAGTTCGTATGCTCCATGATCAACGATTATCTTATTGCTCTCTAAGAAATCAAGGCCAAGGATAGCAACATCTGTAATGTCTGCCATCAACATGTCAAGCTTGAGTTGAGTCTTCCCTATTTCTATTGGAACTTGACTAATAATTTTGCCCTGTATCTTTGATATACCGATACCCTTGATGTAAACTATACCATCTTTTTGGGGCTTCTGTTGTAGTTTGTCATACAGGGTTTTACTCACGATAGAGAGTTGGGCTCCGCTGTCAATAACTGCTAGCACAGCTGATAACAATTGGTAGAAACAGCGTCTCTTCATCAATTGATGCTTCTCTGTACACGATGACATCATTGTGGTTTAATTTCTGGTCTTCTTGGGATATGGCTCGGTGTTTGCTGGCATGGTGAAGATTTACTTCTTCCCTGATTCTCGGTGGTGGCTTACCAGTATGACCTGGATGCTGTATTTCAGTTGGTGGTTGGCCTGTATCTGTAGGAAGGACTGGGGAACGGATTACTTCCCAAGTCCTTTGAAGTTTATATAAATTGGACAAAATAAGAAAGTTTGTATTGCTGTCGTGCATGGAGAACAACAAAATAAAAATAGCCAATAAAACTAAAATCTAAAAAATATATATAAAAGAAAGAAAAAAAGAAAGAAAAAAAAAGAAAGAAAAGGCCCTTTGAAGTTTAACTCGGTCTTTGGTGAATGATTTGATTTGTATCTATATGGCGAATTGTTCCTACTCCTGTTTGGGCATTCTCTAGAAAAGTGTCCAAGTTCACCACAGCTATAGCATTCACTATAAGCATATCGGTCTCTGTTTGATGTTTGACCTTTTTCTGTCAGGGGAGGGTGGCTGTCGTCTAACAGGTGAATTTGCCCTATTTCCAGAAACTATTTTCAGGATATCTTTTACCATGACTCTTGTTTCTTCAAGACCATCTTCGGTTTTCTTCAAACGTTGTTCAAACTTGAGAAGAGTCGATTGGGTTTTGGTTTGTCTTGTTCTTTGAACCTTAATGTTCGGACACTCGCCTCAGCTTCGTGTTCCTCTTGTTCATCCTCCTCAAAAGTGACTCTCTTGGTATCTAACTTCTTTAAGTCAAATATGACTCTCTGATTAGCGATTGCACTTTTCACAAACTGGAGAGCTTCATCAATGGTGCTTGGGTTTTTGTCCATTGCTGTTAATGCAGCTTTCTTGTCGTGGCAGCCCTTGGGGAATGAATCTATGGCCGCAAGTTCAACAAAGGGCTAAGGTGTGTCTGGGTTGCCATCTGTGGCCTTTTCCAGTGCTCTCTGTGCAAATTCTTCTATAGATTCCTCTGCATCTTACTAAAGATCTTGTAGCTGTCTACGTATTATATGTGGAAGGTCTCTTCTGCCAAATCCCTCCATTAATTTGGTGCACAGCAAATCATAGTCTTGTTGTACTGCCTCGGACTTAACACTATAGAATTTGAGAGCTTTGTCACATAAGAGCTCGAGTAGCTTATCTAGCCCCTGTTCCGGTGTCCAATTGTACCTATTGGCAATATGAGTGAACTGGAGAAAGTATGGCCTCCAGTCTGACTTGCCATCATACTTGGACATCTTCGGGGATGCTGGACCTTCATATTTTCTAAAATCTCCTGTTGTCGCAGTTTTATAGCTGACTTTGTATATTTTGTTTTGTCCGTAGGAGCTTTTTCTTCTGCAGTTTGACTTTTAATTGGATAATCCACACGTCTTCAACCAATCCCTGCTGGTGACAATTTTTCAATTATTTCAGTGGTCCTCCTTATGTCTTCCTATTGTCTAAATCTTCTATCTCTAACTTGAATTTCGTCCATCAGTTGGAGTTCTTTTTTCTCAAAATCCAATCTCATTTTATCACACCTATCCATATTTTCTACTTGAAGTTCCTCCAGTCTTGCCCAATATTGCTCTTCTTTTTGGCCATTTTTGCTTGGAAGTCTTCTTTCATGGCTCTAATCTGATCTTGCAATGCAATGATAGTATTTTGCTTTTTATCAGCTTTTTGGGTCATTATATCTGTCATCCTTGGCATTTGCTCCTCTAATTCAAGTATTCTCTGTTCAGGGTCTAACTGTTGTGGCATAGCTCCAGGCTCAAGTTCACCAACAACTACTTCCCCCTTATGTATCAATAGATCCCATATTGTATTGGGGACTCCCTCTAATAATTTAAGGGCTTCAAGTGTGAGAGGACCATGTTCTTCTCTTGCTCTTATTATTGTTGTTGCAGGTTTTTGTCGAATTTTATGAATTGTTTTCAATTCTTCAAGAGTGGCTGTGTTGATATTAATTGGATCTGCCATGATGATAACAATATTATTATGACATAAACTAAAATATACACAAAATATATACATGAAAATATTTACGCAATGATAGGCAATATCAAGAGTGTCGGAAAAAGTTCGCCTCATAATATAAAAATGTCGTAAAAAGTTTGCGACAAAAAATATCCGTATCAAAAAAGTAACGTCAAGTCAAATGGCACCAACATTTATAATATCTGTACAAAAATGCAAAATTACGCAAAAAATCGTTCAGAATGACACGTCGAACCTTTAAGTATCCCAAATACGCAAAATAAACTGTGTAATATGCAAAACTACTGCGTAATATCCAAAATAAAAGCGTAATAGACAATGCGCAAAAAAATATCACGCAAAATCAAAATTATATATAAATCAAACAAAAAATATCGTGAAAAAGGTGCGTGAATTGAAACATCATGAAAATAAATGCAAAATATACTGCGTAATAAAATGCAAAAGCGTAAATGTGAAAAATATATCGTGTTATGCCAAGTAGTGAAAGTCTGATGTTTAACGGTATTGCGATAAGTCAATATAAGTGATATCTGCATAAAAATGATATCGATAACATCATAACATCTGATGTAACCCTAAGGACATTCAGTAAGTAATGCACAAAAAGTGTGTGTGTGTGTG
>MJUU01060133.1:32731-43240 GCA_002080025.1 Modiolus philippinarum | reverse complement strand
GGGGGGGGGGGGGTGTTAGCACAGGAACTATGTATAAATCTGTATAACTGTGACACATACAGAATATATAAACAAGTATGTGTATTAAATACGCTATATAAAGCTACAAAGGAGCAAATTACTAATTATTCATTCTGGTGACTAATATGAGAGAAGAAAAAATGCAACTCTATATACAGTTGGGTGCTGACGTAACATTCCATCCAAGTCCACTCCAAAAGCGTTCCTCGCGTGCACTTCCCGTGCACTTGAAAGTGATTCCATGACAGCCTAGAGTGAACTTGTGTCCACTTTCAAGTGCACTTGCAAAGAAGATGCGATCGTGGGAGTGATCGCAAAGTGCACTTAAATTGAACTTCGTGGCAGCTTTGGATTGCTGTTAACGATTGGTCAGTTCAAAACACGTGATATTAATATGACGAAATTAACTTTAAGCAAAAGTATAAAAACTCGACGACTTCATTCTCTTTTTAATATATTTTTGATAATAAATTAAAACCAAAATGCCATTATAAATTAAAATTAGCGTTGTTTTGTTTTATATGTACATTCTATGCTTACGTCACATTATATTCTTAATAAATCTTTCAAAAAAGGGTATTTTATCGAGGCCTGACTGGAGACATTAAATCCATATGTAATTTCAAAAAAACTTTGTCAAAAATTAATCCAAAAGTTGGAGAAATTATATTTTAGTGCTTATTTCAATTGTTGCGACGTAACATTTATATGTATTTTTCTCAAAATTACCTTATTAGATGGAAATATTTTTTTTATTTTAGCCTTTTCCTTTCTCACGATACAAAATTTATACATCTTTTGTTAAAAATAACCTCAAAAGTGGGAGATATTAGGTGTCGGTGCTTTTTTCAATTGTCGCGACACAACATTTATATGTATTTTTTCCAAAATTACCTTATAAGACTGAAATATTTTGCATTTTAGCTTTTTGTCTTTCTCGTGATACCAATCTTTTGTCAAAAATGAATCCAAAAGTGGGAGATATTATATGTTGGTGCTTATTTCACTTGTCGCGAAACAACATTTATATGTATTTTTCCCAATATTACCTAATTAGATTGAAATATTATGCATTTTAGCTTTTTTCCTTTCTCGTGATACCAAATTCTTGCATCTTTTCTTAAAAATAACCTCAAAAGTGGGAGATATTATATGTCGGTGCTTATTTCAATTGTCGCGAAACAATGTTTATATGTATTTTTCCCTATATTTCCTTATACAATTGAAATATTTTGCATTTTAGCTTTTTTCCTTTCTTGCAATACCAAATTTATACATCTTTTGTTAAACATAACCTCAAAAGTGGGGAGTTATTAGGTGTTCGTACTTATTTCAATTGCCGCACCACAACATTTACCTTGTAAGACTGAAACATTTTGCATTTTATCTTTTTTTCCTTTCTCGCAATACCAAATCTATAAATCTTTTGTTAAAAATGACCTCAGAAGTGGGAGTGATTAGATGTCGGTGCTTATTTCATTTGTCGCGACACAACATTTAGATGTATTTTTCCCGGAATTACCTTCTAAGATTAAAATATATTCCATTTTAGCTTTTTTTCCCTCTTGCAATACCAAATTTATGCATCTTTTCTCAAAAATGTATTCAAAAGTTGGAGATATTATATGTTGGTGCTTATTTCAATTGTCGCAACACAACATTTATATGTATTTTTCCCTAAAATACTTTATAAGATTGAAATATTTTGCATTTTAGCTTTTTTTCCTTTCTTGCGATACAAAATTTATACATCTTTTGTTAAAATTGACCTCAAAAGTGGGGGATATTATATATCGGTGCTTATTTCAATTGTCGCGAAATAACATGTATATGTTTTTCCCAAAATTACCTTATAAGACTGAAATATTTTGCATTTTAGCTTTTTGTCTTTCTCGCGATACCAAATTGAGGCAACTTTTGTCAAAAATGAATCCAAAAGTTGGAGATATTATATGTTATACTAAATTTATACATCTTTTGTTAAAATTGACCTCAAAAGTGGGAGATATTATATGTTGGTGCTTATTTCACTTGTCACGAAACAACATTTATATGTATTTTTCCCAATATTACCTTATACAATTGAAATATTTTTTATTTTAGCTTTTTTCCTTTCTCGCGATACTAAATTTATACATCTTTTGTTAAAAATGACCTCAAAAGTGGGAGATATTAGGTGTCGGTGCTTATTTCAATTGTAGCGACACAACATTTATATGTATGTTTTTCAATATTACCTTATAAAACAGAAATATTTTGCATTTTAGCTGTTTTCCTTTCTCGCAATACCAAATTTATGTATCTTTTGTCAAAAATGAATCCAAAAATGGGAGATATTATATGTTGGTGCTTATTTCAATTGTCGGGACACAACATTTATATGTATTGTTCCCAATATAACCTTATAAGATTGAAATATT
The DNA here is from genome assembly GCA_002080025.1 of Modiolus philippinarum. Taxonomy (NCBI): domain Eukaryota; kingdom Metazoa; phylum Mollusca; class Bivalvia; order Mytilida; family Modiolidae; genus Modiolus; species Modiolus philippinarum. The sequence goes on along the minus strand of MJUU01060133.1, from coordinate 40,799 downwards.
TTGCATTTTGACTTTTTTCATTTCTCGCGATACTAAATTTATTTCAATTGTAGCGACACAACATTTATATGTATCTTTTCCAATATTACCTTATAAAACTGAAATATTTTGCATTTTAGCTGTTTTCCTTTCTCGCAATACCAAATTTATGTATCTTTTGCTAAAAATGATCTCAAAAGTGGGAGATATTATATGTCGGTGCTTATTTCAATTGTCGCGACACAAAATTATATGTATGTTTTTCAAAATTACCTGATTTAAAACTTTTTTAAATATACCCTTATATAAAACTTCTTTGAAAGGATGTGATAAAGTAAAATATTTAAAAAAAATGAGTTATTTTATTCATTTGTAAAGATTTAGTATAAACAGCAGAATGAATATATTCATGTAAAGATTTCACAAAGTTATATCGCGACATGTAAAACTTCTTTGAAATGGTATGATAAAGTAAAATATTTAAAAAAGTGAATTATTTTTGTCATTTGTAAAGATTTAGTATAAACCTGACTTTTCAAACATATTTATGTAAAGATTTACAAAAAGCCATATCACAACTGGGACTAGTATATAACATATTATATTAGTCCCAGATCACAACATATAAAACCAACTACTTCAAAAGGATATAATAATATAAAATATTTAAAAAGTGAGTTATTTTGGTCATTTGTAAAGATTTAGTATAAATCACATAATGAAAATCTGACTCTTTGTCATGTATAAAGTTTGGGTTAATGGGGGGTATACGCGGGAAGTGCGACTTGCCATTCTAAGAGAGTTGAGGCAATAAAATCGTTGAAAAACGGATCTGAGACTGGAATACACGTTCTTATAATTCTACACGACTGTCGTTTTCATTTTTGTAGCGGGAATATATTATCTGACATGTTTTATAATCTATATATAACTGCATTGGTATTTTTTAGCATTAGCTTATCAAAAATAACTCTACATGGAAATATTTTTTTATCTCGGGGGGTCACTTCAGATGGAATTGGGTACAGGCCTGCCGCTGGCATGTTGAAAATACACCCTTTCATATAGTTCCCAAAGCAAAATATCGACCCATTTATATAGTTAATTGAAAAAAATACCAACCCGATTATATAGTAAAAATGTGTGATTGGAGTAAGAAAACCATTAATTTCACAGCAGAAATGTTCTTAAACATCAAATAATGATAAATACTTGATTAATTACAGCATCCAGTAGAGATTCTGGCCATTTTGGGCCCATTGATATACATGATGTGAACAATTACGACCCATTCATATAGTTGACAATTTCAAAAAACAGGCCCTTTCCAGCGGCACGTCTGTATATACCTCTATATAGGAAGTGACCCCCCCCCCGTGATTTTTATAACCTCAGCTATATATTTATAAGATAACCACGTTTTAAATAGTAATCCTCGCGACAGCTTTTAAGTGCACTTGAAGTTCACTAGTAAACGCAAAAAATACCTGCCAGGGAATAGCTACCTATTCTAAAAATTGAACTTCGCGACAGCTAACAGAACGCAAAGTGCGCTTGAAAAGTGAACTTCAAGTTCACTTATAGTGCACTTTTCGGAACGTTGCGTCTGCACCCATCTGTATGATGTGTGATTTCACCACTAAACATTGAAAAATATACCAAATGTGGAATAAATATGAGGAAATATTCAGTTCTGGAAACAATCAACAATATACTTTATATACATGTGTATTATTATGGCATAAATACATGTATATTATTGAAAAAAAGGCCGGGGGTGACAGACTATGTTGCCATGATAATAAATTATGCAAATCTGTCAAAATATTCGGAAATCTACAAAAATATACGCAGTTTTTGAGTAAACACTTTAAGGATACACTTGTGGTCCTTTCTTGTGGATCATTAAAATATCTTCAATCTTCTTGCATTTTCTTTTGTTTGAATTTGCCGCCAAAATGGAACCTGAAAAAATTCTAAAGAAGGCACTGTAGTCCGTCAACACAACACTTCTGACACCAATTATTGTGATATATACCTATCTAATATAATATTACCTGTCCTAAGTTGCTTTATACAGGCACATAGCTGTCAGTGTCGAAATCGGTCAACTTAGAGAAATCGACATATTTCGGGGTCAAAAACGCGTAACCGGGGATAAAGGCAACATGTTCCTTCCTAAATATATAGTGGAGATAACTCAGACCAATGCTTGTTACGTGTACCAAGTTTGGTTAAGATTAGTCAAAGCACTTTTCCAACATTGATGGCAGAGGAAAAAAAAGAATAATAATTAAAAAGTCAATTGTTCAAAAAACAATTGCAAGGTCTTTCCCCGTCAATGTTTCGTTATGTCTTATGTTTGACCAACCATATATGAAGATCTAAATAAGGGGAGTATTTTTGCAATACCATTTTTTCATAATTTTTTATGGTTTCCGTGATATCGCGATAACAAAATTTCGAAAGGCGGCCATTTTGAAAATGACGGAAGCAATTTTTATTTTACCAGCCAGAAATGTAGATCTTTATGAGAGGAGTATTTTTTGCTACACAATGTGACAAAACAGAAATGAAGCTCTTGAAGAGAGGAGTACTTTTGCAAAGGGATGTTTTATAAATGTTTTATCGTTTCTGCAATATCGCGATAACAAAAATTTGAGATGGCTGCCATTTTCAAAATGGCGGACGAAAATATTTTTTGACCAACCAGAAATGAACATCTTGAAGAGACTATTTTGCAACACAGTGTTTCCATAAATTTTTTTATCGTTTTCGAGATGTTGCGGTTTTTTTTTACCAATCATAAATGAAGATCTGAAAGAGAGGAGTATTTTTTCAACACAATGTTTCCATAAATTTTTTTATCGTGTCCGAGATATCGCGATAACAAGATTTGGAATGGCGGCCATATTCAAAACGGCGGACGAAAATATTTTTTGACCAACCAGAAATGAAAATCTTGAAGAGAAGAGTATTTTTGCAACATAATATTTTCATAATTTTTTTTTTATCTTTTCCGAGATATCGCGGTAACAAAATTTTGAATGATGGCCATTTTCAAAATCGCGGACAAAAATTTTTGTTTGACCACAGACTTGTAATCAGGACCATGACAGCTACCTGGAAATCAAATTTTATCAAAAGCCGATAACTTTGAGAAATTTACATATTTAGGGGTCAAAAACGCGTAACCGGGGTCGCGACCCAATTTTTTTTTCCATGACAAATCATCCTTAGGATGAATGCGACATTTTCCCCACATCAGAATTTTGATATAAGTTACCGTTTTTGTGCAAACCTTGTAAGGTTTTAGGTCCTTGGGAAGATAACTCCGTTGCTAAAATAAATCGCTTTCACGTGGTGAGTGGCTTCGTCCCCTTCCTAAACCGATTAAGTGTACCTAGTATCGAATTGATATGTAGCGACACTTTTTCGCTATGGGCGGCAGAAAAAAAAAGAGAAAAATAATAATAATTAAAAAGACAATTGTTCAGAGAACAATTGCAAGGTCTTTCCCAGTCAATGTTAAGTTTAGTGTTATGCTTTGTCATGTCACATGTTTAAAATCATCTTGATGAGATGCACATTGTCTGCAACAGATTAGAGTAGCCATATCTAATCGTTTTAAAGATTTTACGATCAAAAAAACGTAAATTTGGCTATGACCTTGACCGATGACCTTGATGACCTTTGACCTTGGGATCAAATTAAAGGTCTCTTCTTGCTGATTAATTTGATATGTTACATGACCATACTATCTGTAAAGGTTTAAACGTTATACGCAAAAAACCTATTTTTGAAACACGTCAAGGGCAATAACTCTTCAGGGAGTCATCGGAGAGCTTCGGTTTAAATGAGACAAATGTAGCCCTTGACATGATGAACATTTTTGTTGATATACTTTTTCAGCCATCTATTATGGTTTCTGAGTTCATCTGATAACAAGGTCAAAGGTCAAGGTCAAAGGTCACCGATGACCTTCAACCTGGTACTCAAATTGAAGGTCTTTTCATGCTGATCACTTTAAACATATATGTTTACTATATTATCTGTAAGCGTTTAAAAGTTATTCGCAAAAAAATGGTTTACCGAAACGCGTCATGGGCTATAACTCAAAAACCGTTTGTCGCACAGTTTTTGTTCCATTGAATCAAATGTAGATCTCAATGAGAGGAACATTTTTGCAATATAATGTATTCATAAATTTTTTATGGTTTCCGAGATATTGCGATAACAAAATTTCAAAGGTCGGCCATTTTGAAAATGGCGGACGGAAAAATTTTTTGACCCCCATTTTGTAATCAGGGCCATGAAAACTACCTGGAAATCAAATTTCATCAAAATCCGACAACTTTCAGATTTGCATATTTAGGGGTCAAAAACGCGTAACCGGGGTCGCGACCCAAAAAAATTTTTTTGCTTGACAAATCATCCTGAGGATGAGTCCAACATTTTCCCTACCTCAGTTTTTTTATGTCGGTTACGGTTTATGAGCAAACATGATAACAAGGTTTTTGGTCTTTGGGAGATAACTCCGTTACTAAAAATAGAACGGTTTCACAGGGTCAGTGGCTTCGTCCCATTCCTAAGTCAATTAAGTGTACCAAGTATCAAATTGATATGTCGCGACACTTTTTCGCTATGGGCGGCAGAAAAAAAAAAGAATAATAATAATAATCAGAAGAAATACAATAAGGTTTTTCCACTGTAGTGGGAAAGACCTTAATCAGAAGAAATCCAATTGTGGTGAAACACCTTAATAATCAAACGAAATACGATAATGTCTTTCCACTGTAGTAAGAAAACCTTAATTACTGAACACAAAATTAAATACAAACAGTTTACACGTACAGTTGGGTGCTGACGCAACATTTCATCCAAGTGCACTCCAAAAGCGTTCCTCGCGTGCACTTCAGGTGCACTTGAAAGTGATTCCATGACAGCCTAGAGTGAACTTGTGACCACTTTCAAGTGCACTTGAAAAGGAGATGCGATCGCGGGAGTGATCGCAAAGTGCACTTGAAGTGAACTTCATGGCAGCTTTGGATTGCTCTTAGCGATTGGTCAGTTCAAAACACGTGATATTAATATGACGAAATTGACTCTAGCAAAAAGTATGAAAACTCGACGACTTAACTCTCTTTTTAATCTATTTTTTATAATCAATGAAAACCAAAATGCCATTATAAATTATAGCGTTCTTTTATTTTATTTATACATTCCATACTTACGTCACATTATATTCTTCATAAATCTTTCAAAAAAGGGTATTTTATCGAGGCCTAGGTTCATGCTTCAGACATTAAATTCATGTGTAATTTCAAAACAACTTTCTCGCAATATCAAATTTATACATCGATTTTCAAAAATGACCTCAAAAGTGGAAGATATTAATTGTCAGTGCTTATTTCAATTGTCGCAACATGGGACTAATATTAGTCCCAGTCGCAACACATCATTTGTATGTATTTTTCCCAGAATTACCTTATAAGATTGAAATATTTTGCAGTTTAGCTGTTTTCCTTTCTCGCGATACCAAATATATGCATTTTTGTCAAAAATGAATGCAAAAGTAGGAGATATTATATGTTGGTGTTTATTTCAAATCTCTCATATATTTATCATAAAATAACCTTATACGATTGAAATATTTTGCATTTCAGCTTTTTTCCTTTCTTGGGATACCAAACTTATTCATCCTCTATCATAAATGACCTCAGAATTGGGAGATATTATATGTCGGTGCTTATTCCAATTGTCGCGACACAACATTTATATGTATTTTTCCCAATATTACCTTCTAAGATTAAAATATTTTGCATTTCAGCTTTTTTCCTTTCTCGCGATACCAAATTTATATATCTTTTGTCAAAAATGACCTGAGAAGTTGGAGATATTATATGTCGGTGCTTATTTCAATTGTCGCGACACAACATTTATATGTATTTTTCCCAAAATTACCTTATAAGATCGAAATATTTTGCATTTCAGCTTTTTTCCTTTCTCTCAATACCAAATTTATACATCTTTTGTCAAAAATGACCTCAGAAGTGGGAGATATTATATGTCGGTGCTTATTTCAATTGTCGCGACACAACGTTTATATGTATTTTCCCCAAAATTACCTGATAAGATTGAAATATTTTGCAGTTTAGCTGTTTTCCTTTCTCGCGATACCAAATATATGCATCTTTTGTCAAAAAATGAATGCAAAAGTGGGAGGTATTATATGTTGGTGTTTATTTCAATTATCTCCTGTATTTTTCCCAAAATAACCTTATACGATTGAAATATTTTGCATTTCAGCTTTTTTCCTTTCTTGGGATACCAAACTTATTCATCCTCTATCAAAAATGACCTCAGAATTGGGAGATATTATATGTTGGTGCTCATCTCAATTGTCGCGACACAACATTTATATGCATTTTTCCCAAAAGTACCTTATAAAAATTGAAATATTTTGCATATCAGTTTTTTTCCTTTCTCGCTATACCAAATTTATTCATCTTTTGTCAAAAATGACCTCAAAAGTGGGAGATATTATATACTGGTGCTTATTTCAATTGTCGCGACACAACATTTAAATGTATTTTTTCCAAAATCACCTGATAAGAAAGAAATATTTTGCAGTTTAGCTGTTTTCCTTTATCGCGATACCAAATTTATGCATCTTTTGTCAAAAATGTATCCAAAAGTGGGAGATATTATACAAATTACAAATAACAAATTCTTTATTGACACAAACTCATAAATACATGGTTATGGTCCAATGATTATGGCAATACATAAACAATATGAAGAAGTAACTTATTGATGGAATGTGATATGAGAATAATACAATATTACAGTATCATAATTATAATAATTCTTTCCTTATTTCAAGGCATTCTATTATATATTCAGAAATCTGTTTTAGGTAGTGTTCTGACTTGTGATTTAACATAAGAGTTAAGATAATTTTAAAGTTTTTATTCTTATACATATTAAGAAAATTTATATTTTGTAACAGAGTTAAGCGCTTTGTTTGGTATGCCTTACAGTGTAATAAAAAATGCTCTTCATTTTCAATTTCATCTTCTTTGCAAATTTGACATTTTCTTTCAGACTTTTCAATATTGATATGTCTACCCTTTTCAATCATTTAGTTATGAGCACTAAGGCGAATTTTACTGATTGCTGCTCTATTCTTTAAAGTTTTAATATTGTCAACATAAGGTGGTCTCTGTCCAGTAATAAAAATACTTTTAAAAAAATCCAATTTAGTTGACTCATTTATTTTTGCATTTTGAGTTTGAATGCACTGATCAATAGTTCTTAGTTTTAATTGCTTTATATAAAGTTTTATGTTGCTGGGATTCCTCCCAAGAAATGGAAATCCAAGGTTTTCAAGAATTATTTTAATTCTTGTAACCCATGGGTTTGAAACATTTTTATTTAAATATATGTCTTTGACCAAAGAGCCATCTAAGCTTAATATATGTTCTTAAAATTTAACACAGGATATTAAAATTCTACCTTTAAGAGGTAGTCGCTCTAATTCAGCACGGCAAGCATCGTTTGATGTTTTGCAGTGTACACCTAACTCTTCTTTTATTTAATTATGTTGGTGCTTATTTCAATTGTCGCAGGTATTTTTCCCAAAATTACCTTATATAAAAACTCTTTGAAAAGATGTGATACAGTAAAACATTAAAAAAAAAATTTAAAAATGAATTATTTTGGCTATTTGTAAATATTTAGTATAAACCGCATAATGAAAACCTAACTTTCTCAAACATATTGTAAAGATTTACAAAAAGCTATATCGTAACATATAAAACTTCTTCAAAGGATATAATAAGTAATTTTGTTTTTAAAAAATGAATTATTTCCGTCATTTGTAAAGATTTAGTATACACGTCTATAATCATTTTTGTAGTGGGAAAATATTATCTGACATGTTTTATATTTAACAATATTTTATATATAACTGCATTGGAATTTTTCTTTTCGCATTTGCTTATCCAAAAGAACGCTACGCTTAAAATTCGATCTAACTTTATATATATATATATAAAACTATATATATATATATATATATATATAT
>MJUU01060133.1:8446-22112 GCA_002080025.1 Modiolus philippinarum | reverse complement strand
CTCCGAATTGGATGAAATTTTACAGGAAGGTTGTGTAAGAAGTGGCAACCATGTTTTGAGGCTCAAATTTTTCAAAATGGCGGCCGTTGCCATGGAAATGGAAAAAAGGCGGGAAAATTAAAAGTGCTCAGAATTGAATAAAATTTTACAGGAAGGTTGTGTAAGAAATGGCGAAGATGTTTTGAGGGTCAAATTTTCAAAATGGCGGCCGTTGCCATGGAAACAGGGAAAGGGCGGGAAAATTAAAAGTGCTCTGAATTGGGTGAAATTTTACAGAAAGATTGGGTAAAGGATGGAGAACATTTGTTGAGGATAAAAATCTTTAAAATGGCGGCTGTTGCCACGGAAACGGATAAAAGGCGGGAAATAAAAGTTCTCGAAGTTGCAGGAAACTAACGAAAGATGATGTCGAAATTTGCAGGACTTCTAATATGGGGGTGTTTGGGCGACTTCTGTGTTTGCATCCAAACACAATTATCACTTGTTATTATTATTATTATTATTCCTCTTCTTCTTCTTGCCGTAATCTTGTCCGACCAAATTCTCGGAGACCGTTTGCCCAACCTTCACCAAACTTCATAGGAAGGTAGACCCGCACCCTGAGAGGTGCACTCAAGTGTCGGAATTTTCAAAATGGCCGCCGTTGCCATGGAAACAAAAAAGGCGGGAAAATTAAAAGTGCTCCGAATTGGATGAAATTTTACAGAAAGGTTGTGTAAGAAGTGGCAAACATGTTATTTTCATGAGTTATATCGAACAATAATCATATCTTTCTTTATTACAGTCATTCGTTCACTAGAATAAATTATTTTCCTGTGTTATATTGAACAACAATTATGTCTTGGTAAATTACAGTCATTAGTGTCCTTGTATAAGATGTTTTCCTGGCTTTTCTTGAACGACAATCATTTCTCTTATATTACAGTCATTAATTATTTTACGAAAGGATATGGAGTAAATGAATATGAGACCATAACACATATGTTAACTCCAACTGCAATAATTTAATGAGCTGTATGGCCATTTCGGAAATTTATTCCTCATCACCAGCACTAGAACCCAAAAATAGGAAATTAATAATTTCAAAAGATGTCTAAAATGCATAAAACAAAACGAAATCCTAATAATCAGTAATATCAAATATAGATAAGGACAAAACTAAGATGGAGGGAGTTAATCCTTCGGATTTATGTCTGGTATATATTATTTCCCTGTATTATATTGAACAACAACCACGTCTTGGTATATTTCAGTCATTAGTGTCCTGGTATAAATTGTTTTACTTGAGTTATATTGAACAACAACCATGTTTTTATATATTACAGCCATTTGTTTCCTGGAATAAATTGTTTTCCTTGAGATATATTGAATAACAATTATGTATTGGTATATTACATTCATTCGTGTACTGGAATAAATTATTTTCCTGTTGTATATTGTCCAGCAATCATGCCTTGATATACTACAATTATTAGTGTCCTGGTATAAAATGTTTTCCTTGGTTTTTATTGAACAAAAAGCATGTCTTGGTAAATTACCGTCATTTCTGTCCTGGTATCAATTGTTTTCCTGTCTCATTTTGAACAACAATCATGCCTGGTATAGTACAGTCATTAATGTCCTCGTATAAATTGTATCCTTGAGTTATATCGAACCACAATGATATCTTTGCTTACTAGAGTCATTTGTGTACTAGTATAAATTATTGTTCTGTGTTATATTGAACAACAATTATGTCTTGTTATTTTAAAGTCATTAGAATCCTGGAATGAATAGTTTTCCTTGGGTTATATTGAACAACAATTATGTGTTGGTATAATACAGTCATTCGTGTACAGGTATAAATCATATACCTGTTTTTATTGAACAACAATCATGTCTTGATATTTTATAGTCATTAGTGTCCTCGTATAAATTGGTTTCCTTGAGTTATATTGAACAACAATCATATCTTGGTATATTACAGTCAATCGTGTACTGGTATACATTATTTTCCTGTGTTTAATTGAACAACAATTATGTCTCGGATCGTTGAAATGAAAGAAACTTTAGATCTTTTAGATATTTGGAGACTGAATAACCCTGAGGTAAAAAGGTTTACTTGGCATTACCCAAATTTAAAACAAAGTAGAGTGGACTATTTTCTTGTATCAAGTGATTAAGAATATCTTGTAAATGAAACTAATATTGATATAAAATACAGGGCAGATCACTCTCCAGTATATTTAGTTCTAAAATGTATGATCAGTCTAGAGGGAGGGGGACTTGGAAATTTAACAACAGTTTATTGCATGATTCGGATTATGTCAGCGAGATAAAGCAATGTATAAATGACACCATCAACCAGTATTGTATTAATAATGGTGATCAATTAAATGATGAACTATTAGTAAACCCACATATTTTTGGGGAATTATTAAAATGTATGATAAGAGGTAAAACAATTTCTTACTCCGCTTATATAAAAAAGAAAAATTCAACTGAAGGAACAGATCTTGAATCCAAACTAAAAGAAACTCAACATGCTTATAGCATTAGTCAAACTGAAAATAACTTAGATGAAATTAAAAAAAGTAGAAGAAGAGTTAAAGGTACTTCGAGAGAAAAAAGTTCATGACATTATGATCAGAGCAAAGGCTAGGTGGGAGGCTGAAGGGGAAAGATGTACTAATTACTTTTGTAATTTAGAAAAAAGACATTTTCAGTAAAAGATTATACCTAAACTTATAGATCATGACGGGAAGGAAATAGTTGATCAATTAGAATTAATTAATGGATAAAAATTATTTAACGAAAATATATATTCATCAACTAGTCCAGTGTGCAAAGATTTTCATGAACAACTATTTTTTGACATTAATAACCCATATTTATCTAAACTATCAGATGAAGAGAACACAATGGGGGAAGGTCAACTTAATTATAATGAATGCTTAAATGCGTTTGAAAATATGAAAAATAGAAAACCTCCAGGTCTTGACGGGTTCACTTCAGAATTCTGCAAGTTTTTTTTTGGAATGATCTGAATAAATATCTTATCAAGTCTTATAATTACCGTTTTGAGCAAGGTTACTTGTCTATTAGTCAAAGCCAAAGTTTGAATACTTGTATTCCTAAGTAAGGAAAATCAAAAGTTTATTTAAAAAACTGGAGACCAATCACATTACTTAATGTAGATATGAAAATTGCATCTGCAGCTTTAGCCAATAGAATTAAACCCTTTGTAAACAACATTGTAAGCGAGACACAGCAAGGTTTTATTTAGGGCAGATATATTGGAGAGTGTACTAGACTTCTGTACGATTTAATAGAACAAATGGAGGAGGAAAAAATCCCAGGTCTTTTATTATTGTTAGATTTTGAGAAAGCTATTGATTCTCTGGAATTGTCTTTTATTATCAAAACATTAGAATTCCTTGGTTTTGGACCAGACTATATAAAATGGGTTGAAACTTTATATAAAAATAGTGAAAGCTGCATCGCTTATAATGGACATTGCTCAATTTTTTTCTCGATTAAACGTGGAGTTCGACAAGGAGATCCTTTGTCCCTTTGTCTCCTTATCTGTTTATTCTTGCATTAGAACTCATGAGTGCAGCTATTGAAAATAATCTAGAGATAAATGGAATCAAACTGCAGGACTCTGAGTACCTGATTAGTCAGTACGCAGATGATTCATCTTTGTGACTTGATGATGATCAATCATCGCTTGAACAATCATTATTTATTCTCAAAAAATTCTCTGAATGTGCTGGTTTGAGAGCAAATCTTGACAAATCTGAAGCTATATGGATAGGTTCAAAAAATATTCCCATGACATTATATTGCCTGAAACTAGATTACATTGGAACCATACTGGAAAATTTAAATTATTAGGGATAAAATTTGATCTCTTTCAGGAAGATAAAACATTAATCAACTTTGAAGAAAAAATGATTAAAATACAAACTTTGTTAGATTCATGGTTTTATAGAGATTTAACATATATGGGAAAAATTACAGTGATTAAGTCTATATCCTCATTCAGTCTCTTACTGTCTTACCAGATCCTCCTGAATATATTCTAGACAAACTCCAGTGTATATTCTTTAAGTTTTTAAGGAATAATAAGACAGATAAAATTAGACATAATGTTATTATCAATTCATATGAGAATGGAGGACTTAAAATGCCACATGTAAAATCTTTTTGTTATGCATTGAAAATGACTTGGATAAATAAATTTCTTAATCCGCTACACCAATCTCCATGGAAATAACTTATTGTTGACCAATTTAGTAAATATGGATGGGAAAATATATTTTTGATGAATAGTTCAGGTATACAATTGGTAGCCACAAAATTAAATCATTTTGGAAAGATATTTTTGAAAATTGGAGCAAATTATGTAAAGATAACCTAGAATCAGGAGATGACATTTTTGAGCCAATCCATATGGTTTAATCCAAATCTCAAAATAAATAATAAACCTATTTTTTATGAAGATTGGTGTCGTTCAGGGGTATTTTTTTATCAATGATTTAGTTACAGAAAACAACAGCTCTCTCTTTTTGAAGACTTCAAACGACTGCATGATGTAAATGCTACTTTTGTACAGTGTTATGGGGTAATTCATATGATACCAAATTTGTGGAAACAAAAACTTCAAAATGTCCCTAAACTTCTAAATATGACTTCAAGTAATCTAGACTATGTAAAGAGAAATAATAAGTCAACTAAGCAGTTTTATAACACCTTCCTTGCTTTATATGCAGAAACACCTACAACTAAACAAAATAAATTGAGTGATAATATTAATTAGGACATAGATTCCTGGGAACAGATTTATTTGACACCTTTCCAGTGTACGAGACACAATCAATTAATTGTATTTCAATACAAAATTATAAATTATATTATAAATTCTAATTCTTATTTATACAAGTGTAAACCAAAAGACACGGATCTTTGTAGCTTTTGCAACGGAACAAAGGAGACTGTTGTTCATCTTTTTTAGGAATGTTCAATACTTAAAACTCTGTGGTTGCAGCTTGCTGAGTTACTTTTTATTTCATTTAATATTCATCTACCCCTTACATTAATAAACGTTAGGTTTGGGACAGACATTGTTCAGAACTCTCAGAATTTATTTGTTATTGTTATTAAACACTATATATATAATTTTAAAATTATAGGTCAAATACCAACTTTGATTGGAGCTAAAAAGAAACTTAAAATATTTATGAAATTGAGAAATTGACTGCTACATATTATAAATCTCCTGCAGTTAAAGCAAAAATTGTAAATAAGTGGTCTGTTTTTAAGAGGTACCTGTATGATTGAAGAGGATGCATTGCCCCATGATATTTTTTTTTTTTTTTTTTTTTTTTTTTGACTGCACAAATGGACAGTGACGTCAGGTGCACAAAGTGTATTCTTGTAAAATGTTCTGTATGTATTATCGACAGTGTTAAATTGTAATATAAAATCTCTTCTGAATAGTTATATTTTTAAATTTAAAGTCCGACCACCGTATATATATGTATTATGATATAGAATTTACTATATTAATAAGTAAGATACTGTATGAAAAAGAAAGGAAATGGGGCAAATGTCAAGGAGACAACATCTCATATCCATGTGTGGTGAATGGCTAAACATCAATACACAAAAAGACTCACAGTAAAAATCAACCTAGAAAAAAGTCCAACTTATCAAGACGAGAACCCTTACAATGAAGTACATAATACATGAAGACAATGCACACAGGTACTGTCCGGACAAATGCTAGCAGTGACTGACAGCTAGCTAAGGATATAATTTCCGTTGACTATGATATCAAGCCTTCTTACATATGAAACTTCAATTGAAATACTTCTAAATAGATTTGGTATAACAACGTCATAAATCATGAAAGAAGAACATGATATTGTGCACTGCCAAATACTGCCAATATGAAAAATTGTATAAATTAATCTAGTTATCGTGTAAAGCATTTAGGAGATGATCAATATCTTTGCCAACAAAAACCAGAAGTAACGATTAAACAACAATGGTGTATTTATATCCTTTATGAATAAGTTTGTTCAACGGATTAATAAGTTTTGAAGGACAATTTTTGAATTTATGCGCTCTGTAAATGATATTGCCATAGAAGTTTGGATGTGAAATGCCCTGATGTATAAGAGCCCTGCATGTAGAACCAAATTTTCTTAATAAGTCAATGTATCTATAATAAAATTTAGAGAATGTTTTTATCAATTTATGATATGTAAACCCTTGATGTGGAAGTTTTTCAGTGAGACAAAGATTTCGCTAGTTGAAGTAAGTAACATCACTACATACTCGTGCATATCGAACAAGTTGTGAAATGTAGACCCGTAAGAAGGGGCTTACGGAACATCGCCGTCGAGATGGGGAAAATTAACTATAGGGAAGGAATAACTGTGTCTGAATAACTATCCCTATTATATATCCTAACCTGTTTTGATAATTAAACTTGATTAGAAATGTTCTTTTTTCTGCATGTATTGGTAATGAGAAGTAAACTACTTGTAGATATATACCTTCTAATTGAAAGTTATCGACATTATCAATATGTAAAAAAGTGAATATATTAATATAAAAAAAATTTAAAAAAATTATGTCTCGGTATATTACAGTCATAAGTGTCCTTGTATAAAATGTTTTCCTTGATTTTTATTGAACAACGATCATGTCTTGATATATTACAATCATTTATTGTTTCCCTGATTTATATTGAAGAAAAATAATGTTTTCTTATATAACAGTCATTAGAGTCCTGTTATACATTGTTTTCCTGTGTTATATTGAAGAACAATCATGTCTTTTTACATTACAGTCATAAGTGTCCTGGTATAAATTAGTGTCCTGGTATAAATTGTTTTCCTTGAGTTATATTGAAAAACAATCATGTTTTGGGTTATGGCAGCCATTCGGGTATTGGTATAAATTGTTTTTCTGTTTTATATTGATTAACAATCATGTCTTAGTATATAGCAGTCATCCATGTACTAATATAAATTATTTCCCTGTGTTATATTGAACAACAATTATTTCTTGGTAATTTACAGTCATTAGTGTCCTTGTATCAAATGTTTTCTTAGATTTTTCTTGAACAACAATCCTGTCTTGGTATATTACAGTCTTTAATGTCCTGGTATAAATTGTTTCCCTGTGTTATATTGAATAACAATTATGTCTTGTTGTATTACACGTATAAATAGTTTTCCTTGAGTTATATGGAACAACAATCATATTTTTGTTTGTTATAGTCATTTGTGTACTAGTATAAATTATTTTCCTGTGTTATATTGAACAACAATTATTTCTTGGTAAATTGCAGTCATTAGTGTTCTGGTATAAATTATTTTCCTTGAGTTATATTAAACAACAACCATGTTTTTATATATTACAGCCATTATTTTCCTGGAATGAATTGCTTTCCCTGAGATATATTGAACAACAATTCCGCATTGGTATATTACAACCATTCGTGTACTGGTATAAATTATTTTCATGTGTTATATTGACCAACAATCATGTTTTGGTATATTACTGTCATAAGTGTCCTGTGTTATATTGAACAACGATCATGTCTGGTACATTACAGTAATTTATGTAATGGTATAAATTGTTTTCCTTGAGTAATATTGAACAACAGCCATGGATTTGTATATTACAGTCAGAAGTGTCTTCGTATGGATTGTTTTCCTTGAGTTATATTGAACAACAATCATGTCTTGGTATATTATAGTCATTCGTGTATTGGTATAAATTATTTTCCTGTGTTATATTGAACAACAATCATGTCTTGGTATATTACAGTCATTAGTGTCCTTGTATAAGATGTTTTCTTTGATCTTTCTTGAACAACGATCATGTCTTTGGTATATTATAATCATTAATATCCTGGTATTAATTGTTTCCCTGAGTTAGATTGAAGAACAATCATGTCTTTTTATATGTTAGTCATTAGTGTCCTGGTATAAATTGTTTTCTTGTTTTATATTGATTAACAATGACGTGTTAGTATATAGCAGTCATCCATGTCCCGGTATAAATTGTTTTAATGTGTTATATTGAACAACAACCATGTTTTTATATATTACTGTCATTAGGTTCCTGGAACAAATTGTTTTCCTTGAGATATATTGAACAACAATTCTTGATTGGTATATTACAGTCATTCGAGTACTGGTATAAATTATTTTCCTTGGATTTCATAGAAGAGCAATCATGTCTTAGTAAATTGCAGTCATCCATGTACCTTTATAAATTGTTGTCCTGAGTTATATTGAACAACAACCATGTTTTTATATATTACAGTCATTAGTTTCCTGGAATAAATTATTTTTCCTTAAGATATATTGAACAACATTTCTGTATTTGCATATTACAGTCATTCGTGTACAGGTATAAATTGTTATATTGAACAACAATCAAGTTTTGGTATATGACAGTCAATCTTGTCCTGGTATGAATTGTTTTCCTTGAGTTTATATTGAACAACAATCATGTCTTTGTATATTACAGTCATTCTAGTAAAGGTATAAATTGTTTTCTTGCGCTATAATGAACAACCATCAAGTCTTGGTATATTACAGTCATCAGTGTCCTGGTATAAATTTTTGAGTTATTTTGAACAACAATCATGTCTTGGTATATACCAGTCATTAGTGACCTGGTATTGTTTTCCTGTCTCATATTGAACAATAATCACATCTGGTATATTACAGTCATTAGTGTACTTATATAAATTAATTTCCCGTGCTATCTTGAACAACAATCATGTCTTGGTCTTTTACAGTCATAGTGTCCTAGTATAAATTGTTTTCCTTGAGTCATATTGAACAGCAACTATGTCTTGGTATATTATTGTCACAAGTGTCCTTGTTGAGATTGTTTTCCTTGAGCTATATTGAACAACAATTATGTCTTGGTATATCATAGTCATTTGTGTACTGGTATATAGATATTTTCCTTGAGTGATATTGAACAACAATTATGTCTTGATATATTATAGTCATTCGTGTACTGGTATGATTGTTTTCCCCTGTTATATTGAAAAACAATCACGTCTTTTTATATTACAGTCATAAGTGTACTATTATAAATTCTTTTCCTGTGTTATATTGAACACCAATCATGTCTTGGTATATTACAGTCATTAGTGTCCTTGTAAAAATGTTTTCATTGATTTTTATTAAACAACAATCATCTCTTGGTATACTACAGTCACAAGTGTCGAGTTATAGATTGTTTTCTTTGAGTTAAATTGAACAACAATTACGTCTTGTTATATAAAGTCATTCGTGTACTGGTATAAATTGTTTTCCTATGTAATATTGAACAAGAATCTTGTCTTGGTATATTACAGTCATTAGTGTCCTTGAATAATTTGTTTTCCTTTAGTCATTTTGAACAATAATAATGTCTTGGTATTTTACAATCATTCGTGTACAGGTATAAATTATTTTATGTGTTATATTGAACAACAATGTTTTCCTGTGTCAAACTGAACAATCATTTTTTGGTATATAACAGCCATTCGTGTACTGGTATGAATTATTTTTTGTTTTATATTGAACAACAATTCTGTATTATCTACTGGTCTGGTTCCAGGGTCTGCCAATTGAGGTGGTGTCAGGTGTTTGGCTCTTGTAGGAACTGGAGTCGTTTCCGACTGTCTGAAGTTCTGTGGACTAACCTTGCATTCCTAGACACACACAGCAATGGTCCCCTCGACTATGTACATTTAAAAGCTCACTGTTTACAGTGTTAAAATTATATACAAAGGGTAGTTGATCTAGCTGGCAGGGCCACCCGCGAGGTTAGCCCTGAATTCTTCAGTGGTACCTGCTGTAGTTCACGTGGTTTAGCTGCTGTGGTTGGCAAATGATTCCAGTCTACAATGTTCCTGAGGAAGAAGGAGTTTCTGTAGGTGGTACTGGAATAATCTGTGCTGCCCTCTTGTTCTGCAGTCCCTGTTCTGTATATATCGACCCCTGTTGAGGTCTACTAGGCTGGTCTGGATCTTGTATAGCTTACACAGTCTACTGGTCTTCCTTCTTTGTTCCGTGGTCTGCCAATTGAGGTGGTGTTAGATGTTCGGGTCGTGTAATCGTTGGTTACATAACGTGCTGCTCTACGGTGTTTACAAACTGGCGTGTCTTTGTTACCGACAAAGGGTCAACAAACCCGTTCAGTAGGAAACGAAAGGATAGTTTCAAAATCTGCTCGTATCTGAAAGGAACGATGTGAAAAAAAAATGTCTGAAAGGAATTTTAGGCGGGAAAGTAAATGAGAAGCAAACTGACTGTCCGAAAATGAGTAATCCGAAGACAATGGCAACATCGCAACATCTTAAAACAAAGACCATTTGAATACGGGTATTTCAGATAACACGGTAAGGATTTATATATAGAACTGGATTTTCCCTTTTGTGTACCCAAGATTATATAACGGAGTGAATATTTGAGATTGAGTTGTGATTGGTAAGTATGTAAAATATTATTTTGTTTTAACTTAACTCATTATCTATGTTTAAGAAATATGAAAGAAATTTCCATATGTTTTTAATATTGAAAACAATTCAAACAATTTATTTTTATTCATTTTTTTTCTTAAATTGGAATTATCAAAGTCCTTGGCATAATAATAAAAACTGTCAATTTATAATCTGCACGTTGGCTAAGATTTATACTTATAAAATTTAGAAATGGTGATATGTTACATTAACGATATCACTTCTTTGGAAGAAAGGTATTTCCTGATACTGGCAGTTCGGAAAAAAAGTAACAAAGCAAAAAATATGAAGAGTGAAATAACTCATATTATGAGTCATTAGATCCCTTCGGTCCAAATGTAACGAATCATCCCAAGGATGAAACAAACTGTTAGCAAAAGAAAGTAAATTGATATCTCTTGTAACGGTTTCAGAGGAAATCCGATAACAAGATAAACAGTATTAGGTGAGATCACTCCCTTCGCAAAAGTTTTTTTGGGGTTAGATACAGGGTTAGTTTTAAAGACTCACCTTAGAATATCACATACCAAAAATCTTTCTGACATCTCGCGAAATGTTTTTAAGCGAAAACTTTTAAAAATGACGGAAGAAAAATTGAAAAAAGAATCAACAATATATAAACAGGATATTTCCATAGAACGGCAGATAAGTAGTTTAAATTCATTTTTTTATTACTTTCGTTTTTTTTTCAACACATTTGCATTGTTTTGCAATTCTGAGGGTACCGAGCCCCCTCCCTCCTGGCATCTGGAATACTACCATTTTTCGTACCAGGCATCTGGAATACTGCGCAACAGAGAGGTGGCATCCGGAATACTATTTGATACATGGTAGGACTGGATAGTCTAGGGATGTCCGGGGCCATATGTATCTTTCGAATAAATTGAAACTGTGGTTTCAAAAATGCCCTTAGGGGCTTAGCTTCAGACATTGCTGTAAAACTAAATTTGCACTATTTTCAAGTATTTTAAAACTAATTGTCCAGCTAAGGGATCGTTTTTTGAAAACATAATGCATACCATTCAAATCATACCAAAACCTTTGAACATAAAACACTTTTCTTCTGTGAAAAGTTCTCTAATTGCCTAATAGGTGGCTTTTGTGTCTAAAATTGTTATTTGATCATAGAATAGTTTCGCAATACAGGACAATATACCGATTTCCAGTTGTTCCTTTTGTGAAAGTTTCAGATTTTAGAATGAACTAACATTGAGGTCAAACGGAGTAAGAAATGTCTGCTCGTCTCCATAGTGCATGTTTTATGTTAATAATATCAGTAACCACAAAGGCAGCTTTCATCTTGCTTGATGCAATTCTCTAAAAGAGTCATATATCCTCATTTTACGAAGGAACAACATTTTGCTAAGGCATTACATTATACGAACAGGTTATTCGATAGATGCAATTTCAATATGCAATTTTTTAAGACCGCAAAATTTTTGGGGCTATGTTATGGAAAGGCGCAGTCGGCGCCAGCGTCTGTGGATAGCATAACTTTGGTTCTAGTGGTCGGATCATTATCAAATTTTAGTATGATGTTTGTAGGCACAAAGCGTAAGCAGAAAATTAAAGTCCGTTTCGAAAAATGGATCAGAAGGAGTTAAAAAATAACTTTCATCTTTTTCTTTGAATTTAATGCACTTTTGTTCAAATTTTAGATAATGTGTTACTTGAGTTTGGTAACAGGTTTCAGGTAACATCTACACTATTTCAACGTGATAAATGTTGTTCTGGGCCCTTCTCAACCTGCTGCGGTGGTACCATGCTGGGCTTTGCGCCAAACAGTTTATTATGCAATTCAAATGCATTTCCGAACTTTGTAATTAGCATATGTAACTACCATCCATAGGAAGAAAGTTTTGCATGCTTTTCAACTAGATTCAGACTTCACTGTGTAGGAAGGCACTTATCACTACTTGTCAGCTTATGTCCGTCTGTCTACCTGGTTTAAAAAAAAACAGCCGATTATCCAAAAAACATCCATCCGCATCTATTTTACTAAAATATAGATCGCAGAGAAATAAGGTGAACAACATGATAAAATTTGCACATGAGCAATTCTGTTTTAACGCAAATGAGAAAATTGATTCTCTTTTTCAAAAACGGATTCGAAATCGTATTAAGGAAACTAATGAAAGGTACAGGTACTTACTTAATTATTATCAATCAAATTTTGAATTTAATTTATGACGATAAAATAAAGGACGAGATGTTAAACAAGTATCTCTGCTAAATTTCATCTGTAAATGATGATGACCACTCTCCACCTGATATACCTAGGAAAACCGATACTACTTTGTCCAATACTATTGTCCAAGAAAAAGGTTTTAATGATATATTAAAAATTTTAGTGAAGATTTTGTCAGTCACCAAATGTTAAAAGCTACTGCGGATACTGTTTTTTAATAACAATAGAAGGAGTAAATGTTCATCAGACAAAGTCTCTACAAATACACGGTAGAACCAAGCTAAGGAAAAACGCTTTTATTGTTGTTCTTCAAGTCGCCACGAGGCCTTCAACAATGAGCCTTGCTCATACCTCATAGTAAGTTCAAGACGGCCCCTAGCACCGGTTTGAGCGGAATTCCTTGCTAAATGTCGATCAATACTTCATCCTTGTCTTTTCTGGTCATGGATGCGGGATTATCAACAAACATTAATTAAACTGGAAAAATGCTCTTACAATCACTGTCATCCTTTTCCCGACAAAAGCACTACTGTCTTAAGCTATTGGACGATTACAACATATAGACAAACACAGGGTACTCATCAAATCGATTGTAAGAACTTTTGGCATCATAAAATAGTGTGATGTGGGCACTATAGACTGGTCAACGGAATAACATTGGAAATTACAAATTACAAAAACTAAATGCCAAACTTTGAAAATTTGAAATGTATATCCGTACGAAAAATGCTCTCACGAACTACACCATACCTGTAATATATAAAGAGCGTACACTTTCATTTAGTGCTTCTATCCAACAAAGACAGTTTCCAAACATTTGGAAACTTGCTAGAGTTGTACATATCTTTAAAAAAGACAATAAATCTTTATGTTCAAATTATATACCAATTGCATTGTTAAGTTGTGTCGGCAAGACAATTGGAACGTGTCGTCTACAAATATATTTATAA
>MJUU01060131.1:0-16021 GCA_002080025.1 Modiolus philippinarum | reverse complement strand
TTGTGCAGTTCCCTGGTTGATTGTGACATGTGATTGTAATGTTCGGCCATTGTAAGTGTTTCCTGTTAGCTTCCCTTCATTCATAAAGTAAGATATAATCAATTTCATATCAAAACAATGAACTTAAAAGTTTGTTTTTTTTTACGATTTCCTGCTCTCAGTAGGTAGCGATGTTTAGGGTCGCACAAGTCGAATACTTCTGAGCAAAGAATACTTTACAAAAAGCAAACCCCAAAACAGCAGTATAATCATCTCGTTTAACGACACAAATTAAAAAAAAATCCTTATACACAGAAAGACTTCAAACAGAATTACGATACTCATCTCTTTAAACCAATTTTCACAAAGCAAAATATTGAAAAGACAAAGTCATATGTAAAAGTATTGCAAATCCTTTGTGTAATACCAGGTGATCTATGGTTATTCGGAATGTTGAACAGCAAGTGCCGGCTTTGTACATTAAATGGCTGGAATACTCAAACAGACATTACCGAAAACCTTCTACTTCTTTTGTCTAGAGAATTTGGGATATTCATTAGCATATTCATTTCCATCATAATGTGTGTCTCTAGGTGTTCATGCAATCTTTCTCTTTCTAGTCGGCAATCATTGAAATTTATTTCAAATGGTTGGAAGAGTCGTCGATGGACATTTTAGTGAAATGGGTGGACATTTCAGCGAAAAAACTTGGACGTTTTAGCGACAAAAATGTGTATATTTTAGCGAAACTTTTAAGGGACATTTCAGCGAAATTGGAAAAAATAGATATGTTGTCAATGCCTCCTCCGTTCTCCGTGCTTTGCATATTGTTCCCTGCTGGGGAGGTAGAAGAAAGATTTTGAGCCAGATAATTTTTAATGCGCTTACTTAAAATGGTGGCCATTTTAAGATGAATCACTAGTTTAACAGATTAATAGAATAAAAAAATACAATAAATCGGAAGCACAATATTAGCACAACAAATGTTAGACAGCGATATAAGGTCTGACCATGTTCAAATTCGCATACAGCCCGCTTGCAATACTCTATTTCTTAATTTTTAAATATAAAGTTCAAATTTTTTATACAATTAAGATCACATATCTATAATTATATTAAATTGAATTATGATTCGCTAAATTGTCTCCCAATATTTTACAGGTAATTTAATTTTGATTCGCTAAAATGTACACATTTCTCTCGCTAAAATGTCTATCACGATCAAATTCAATTTCGCTAAAATGTCCTCTGCCCTGGAAGAGTTTGGATAATTCAAAATGAGATTCAAAAAATGCAAACAAGTATAATCTTTTAATCTTGTGGACATTGGTATTTTACGAAAGGATATGGAGTACATGAACATGAGACCACACCACTTATGTTAATCCAACTGCAATAATTCTAATGAGCTGTATGGCCATTTCGGAAACTAATTCCTCATCAGCAGCACTAGAACCCAAACATAGGAAATCCTTGGTAGTCTTTATTATCATGTATGCATGGATGCAAAGTTTGAATACTGTAATCAACTGAACATGCACTCAAAGCTCAGAGCTTAAACCTGTCATTGACAAAATGCTTCTGAGCAATGGTTATATGCAAATTCTTTAATTAGAAGCCAAACAATATCTACTGTTTTTACTGTTTTTTTCTAAATTTAAACCATCTGAAAATACCCAGGCTTCATTCCTTGTATGGCACTCGGTAGATGTCCTAGGTACTGGATTTGGCATCCTATTTCGATACTTATGGTATTTTACTATTTTTGGATTATGGCTTTCCATATAATTGGTTCTAATGCTGCTGATGAGAGGTTACTCCTTGAAACACGTGTACAACATAACGAAGTTCACTGTTTTTTTATGCAACTTTGGTATTTTTGTATTTTATAAACAACTCATTAGAAATAAAATTAGAAATGATTGATTTCGTATCAATAATGAACTCAGTATTTTCTAACAATTTCCTGTTTACACTATGGTTTCCATGCCAACCAAGTCTTCCATATCCATTGATTATTCTGCTCAAAAAGGTAGGAACTCTTTGATAAAGCAGACCAGATTCTATATATACTCATAATAATGGAAAATAACCATGTTCTCTTTTGATGGTCATGTGTAACATCGAACCCATCGAACAAACTATGTAAAGAATTTTCCATGTTTGTACAGTTTGACTCAATTTGCGTACCTAATTTTTTACGCAATGATCAATTGTTTTCCACAATGATCCAATGTTGATTTATGTTCCACGCTGATGGCCCTGCCGTTTGTCAGATGCAAAGCAATATTTCCTTAGAACTTTCCATACATCGGTAATCCCAGTACCGTTTTGTTTATTTTCTTCGATAGAGGTACCGAGTATAGTTATGTTCAATACGCTCAACACTTTGCAAGTAGATGATCAAAATGTGTCTAATGTTCCATAATGGTGGTCATGTTTGTATCTAGTCAGAATTAAACGAATAAACCTTGTTGAAATAATTCCAGTATCTATCGAACACATTTCCATTAGCAGTTTAAAAGAAGATAATCGAAAGTACCGTGCAATGTTTTTCTATCCGGCGTCTTGTAGAACACTTTTTGAGAAATGTTTTGAACTATCAGTACATCATTGTAGTCAAAATAAATGCTGATACAGTTGTATTTATTCGAAAATAAACCTTTCCTTACACATTTCCATGATCTTTGCTTTATGCGATGTTTTCGAATGGATCCTCTGTATGGAAATAATTACTCCTTCTGGGAGAATGTTATGCTTCCTTTGAACACTGATAGAAAAAAGGTAAAATTAAACAAATTGTTGATTTCAAGTCATAAAATGAATCTGTTAAATTCCCAACTTCACTGGTAGTGCTACATGTCCGCTTTCTTTTTCTTTTTCATCATTAGTGACACAATTTTATTGCAAGGCGATGGTATTTTTCTTGTATATTCTAATAGACAGAAATTTGAAAAATAACTTGAAAATAGACCATTCACAGTAATGCATTTCATACTTCCATTTGACAGAATGTACTTCTGTATGGTGGATCTTTAACTTTGAAACAATACACAGACTACAAATTGTTTGTAATTACAAAAAAATACAAAATAAGCTGTGAGTTTCAGCTCTACAAAATTGTAAAATATCAAACGACTAAGTGCTTTATTCTGTTCACCAACACTGTTTTTCACATTAAATATCTGGTTATTTGACGCCAAAAACAAACAGTTTCACTTCCAATGATCCCTTTGAAACATTTAGCTTTGTATTTAATCTTTCATTAAAGTCAAAACATGTTTTTTCTATACAAAATAAGATTTACAGTGCATTTTCAATATTGAAAGATGTAGCTATATATTAGAACATTTTTATAATACTAAAAACGCCTATGGTCTCTTCTACAACATCAACAATTGGCCAAGATCTAGCAATTTATTTAAGCCATTGCATGGACAAGGTGTATTTAGGCTACGGCATTTAACTAGCCACTGAGCTAGGTATTACATCTCTAATGCCTGTCATCTTCAAGCTTTCTTTTAATATAGCTTTAGATGCTAGATACTAGGCACTGAAGACGTTTTGGCATTAAAGTTGTTTAGTTCTGGCAAAGCAATTTTATATGCTCGACTTTTCCTGTCATCTACACAAATCTTAATCATATTAATCCCTGTCATCATATATGGGTTGGGCACCCTGTGGTATAATGCTTCAAACCTGAAAAATCTGAATATTACACTTTTAGGAAAGACAAATGATTTAAATGTGACTTAAAAATCTAATTCAAACAAAAAAGTTCAAAGCTGTTATAAAACATCAAACCAAACATTGTTGATTTACTACCGACTTGTTTTTAAAGTCAATAGAAAAAAATAACACTTTGCCAGTTAATTGTATGTTTGCTGATGATCAAGCATCCATGGGTAAAAATGCGTTGTACATTATTCTAGCAAATGTCTTGAACAGTTACTATGAAGTGTGATCAAAGCTCATTGTTGGAGGCATCATGATGACTTCAAGATGAATAACAACATTAAAAAAGTTGTTCCATCGTCAATTTTTTTTAATATTTTTTTCATGTATTATGTAATAAGCAAATTTAAAAGTTTTTGTTCAAAATGATTGTGGCCATGAAACATCTCTTTGTTTCATCAAGGTCTTTGCTAAAACATTTTATTTAAATTTACATCAAAAAGACAGTTTCTGTATTTGCAACTTACATGTAGCATTGATTATAAAATAAAATTGACTTTTACTCAAAAGAAAAAAAAAATGACCTTGCTCACAATGTAAAAAGATGGATAACAGCAATACCTATATTTAATTGCTGGCCTAATGATTATCATGCCAATAGAATACACATAAACTTATTGCACTGTACTAGATCAGGCCAGTTGATGAAAACCTTCACCTGCCAAACCCATGCTAATAACCATCTTCACTAGCTATCTGTATGGACTGTGAACTGGACAGTCTAGACAAATCATTATACCTGTTTATGCTATGTTCTGACTGGATTTTATTATCTGATAATTGTGAAATATGACGAATATTATTGCATAAATAAACATATATATTTATTTAAGATATTAAATGAAGATTTATATGCATCGATATAAATTCGGTATACTTCATGTGGGACAATGGCAAGGTGAAATGCTTAACATGTGATATAGTATAAAGTTTAAGCCACATATTTGTTTTCACTTGAAATTAAGTAAGAAAATTAAAAATGAATCAAGTGCATAGGTATATCCTATGTTAATGATTTTACAATTTATCTTGTATAACTCTTTCTTTTTATGCGTATTTTGATAAAAAAAATATGTCAGTTATTCTTGAAATTGAGAAAAGGAACAACACATGAAAAATAATTCAGTATTCAATGATTAATATTTTTTTAATGTGAATTTATTTTATGGGCAATGGAAACATAAAGAATTAGCAAATTTAAAAATAGTGGAGGGTTTTCCCTGTGCATCGTAAAAGTATGTCCTTTTTTAAATTCAGTCTTCACATATAAGAGGTCTCTTCCAGGACTATATAGTAAATAACACAGGAATTTAGCAAATTTCAGATGATTTAAATTTGGTAATTCAATATACACAATGCTTGATTACTGTACACTTTCAGATGAAAATTATATTTCCCTTATAAGAAAACAATGAAAGGATATCGATTATTAAATATAAATGAGACGACGTCTCTATTAATGATAGGAAAAGCCAAGCAATGGACGAACGCTTATATTGTTGCTCTTCACCTTAAAGTCACCACAAGGCTTTGTTCATAGTAAGTTACACCACCAAGAATGGTTGAATATTATTGTGGCAATATATATTACACTTATTATCATTTGTTGTAAGATCATTAATTGACCAGAGTAGAATATTTAGCAAATTCTCTAACACAGTAGCTACGAGTGTTTGATTCAGTTCAAAAGGTTGTCTAAAAATGATAATTTTCACTGT
Source organism: Modiolus philippinarum (assembly GCA_002080025.1). Classification (NCBI taxonomy): domain Eukaryota; kingdom Metazoa; phylum Mollusca; class Bivalvia; order Mytilida; family Modiolidae; genus Modiolus; species Modiolus philippinarum. The sequence continues at coordinate 10,589 of MJUU01060131.1, read as the reverse complement.
TGGTCAAGAAACCCACTGACAGGAAACGTTCCTGGGTTTATTGACAGAAACGGTTTGTTTCGAAAGGAATCTTGGGTTTACAATGTGGGATCTTAATTGGTATAAAATTGGGTTTAGATTTAGAAACTCTTTGAATCATATAATCTGAGCCAAAACGTGTATTTCATACAGGACACTCTAGATCAGAAAATTAAAGTTTTATGATAAACAAATCTTGGTTATCAGAAAAATAACGCACTTGTTTTAGTTTTAGTAAATTTCACTTGCCATACAAAGGACTCCTTTTATAAAATAAATATTTCACATTGACTCTCTATCTCAAAGCATCTGTTTCACTCATTGTAATGTAACAGTACTTTAATTATATCGACTATTACATCCAAGTTCTTTTGTTCTAGCAGGGGTGATCTGAGTCGGATCACCCCAGCAATCTCACCCCAGTTCGAACATAGGATTTTTTATTTTTTTATCTTGTTTTTGTCAAGGCAAGATTTTAAGAACTGTTCAGTTCCTTGAACTAAGTAACATTTTCTATTTTAATTTCAAGATTTTAAAACGTTGAAAAACATAGTTCATATTGGGATTCGAACCAGGGTCGTTTCGATTACTAGACTTTTGCCTTACCTACTACACCACGAACTCGTTGGAGATACCGTGCTAAAAAAATCGTATATGAAGAATCTTTGTAGGACACAATAGGGATATATATTACTATAGTATATTATATTTATTTCATGACATTATAGAAATGGAAATAATTTTTAAGAATGCATATCGACGTTCCTTCAATTTATATATTAGCTGGGGTGTAAATTAGTTATCACACTCGAACTTGGTGTATCTGTATAAGTTCACCCATCCGGCCTCCGGCCGTCGGGGCACACCGCGTCCTCGTGTGATAACTATTACTGAATGAACATGAGTAACAAAACAATTTAGAAAATTGTATATGAAGTAAAAAGACATTTTCAACTTTTTTATTTAATTTTTTTAGTATATATAAATTTTTAATCTGATATGTTATTTTGCTGTTATCTCATGCTTCTGACCATCCTCACTATGTTCATGATTTGCAACTCTTTCATTAAGTTTACAAACTCTGAAATAAATTTCTCCATGATCTTCATATGTCAGAGCCAAGCTATTATGACAAAGCCAGTGTTGAAACGACTCACTATGCAAATATTTTTGCGAAACTCAGGAAAAAACGGGACGTTTAAAAAAAAATAATTATTCCAAATCAGCTATTTTTGAAACATGACAAAAAAATAATAATAACAAAATATGATAAAAAATAACAATAAAAAATCGACCCAATAAATACAATGTAAATGTTTTTGGCGAAACTCAGGAAAATAAAAGATGCAAAAGCAAAGCCTTACAAAAATCAGCTATATTTTGATGAAAAAAATTTAAATAAATGTGCTTTCATACAAATATCTTACATTACAATACAACATTACCTTTTGGCACGCATACTCGTTTTCACACGGCAAAAGAAGGCATCTTCATTGTATTTTGTGTCTACGAAAGGCCAAAAGGAGACGCGCGATCCTGTGTTTTAGTTACAAAAAATAACACAAAAGGTAATTGTGAGTTTATTAACGCAAAGTTAAAATCTAAAATAACCACCAATAAACGCAAAGTTAAAAATCTAAAATAACCACCAATTACAAGTCGGTTTTGGCAAGGGAAATAACTCAATCCTGAAAACAAAAAATCTTTATATTCCATTGCTCATAAATGTACATCTTGTTTAATTTTTCAATTATAAATCAATAATATCGATAGTATTTTTTTTTTCACAAGTAACAACTATCACAGTAGTCCGTAAAACGTTCAGCTAACATATTACATGGATTTATTGGTTTATAAAGACACCGTTTATCACAAAAGATAACCAATCAGATAATATATCAGTATATTATATTAAAGGTCGAATTGTACATCCATATAGTGAGTGAAAATACGGGTCAATGTAACATTTTGTACACTGTATACCTTTTTTTAAGAATAAATTATTAATTATTTATCAATGATAATATAAAAGATATATCAATACTGTGTATAGCTGACCCGTCGTCCGAATAATGGTAGGCAGGTAAGAGTAGATATCGAAGTTTTAGTTTTTGCATTTTTAATTAAAAAAGCAGAAAGAGTAATACCATATTTGTGGAAAATCATTTCGTTTAGATACTTTTTTTTTCGAAAAAGAATACAGGATGTGATATTTTTGTTTAATTTTTTGACAACTAGAAAAAAGAAAAGTAAAGGGTGCACGTCCAATGATGGATTAAACTGTTTTTTTATGGAGTGTCAAACCTCCATTTCCCTTGCCATAGTGTCCGGTAGGAACTTACCAGCAATTGCTATTGAAAGATCGTAGACAGTAAAAATAAATGATCATTCCTGTATTAAGTAAAAACAATTCTTGAATAATGGTGTGGACTTAAAACTCAAATTTGTCCGCAAAGGACTGATATCTATATACGAAGTTTTTTCACTTTTTAATGATCGTATGAGACGGGTTTGGGAAGCCTTGAATATTAAGGTGATCATAAAGATAATTTTGTCAAATGAGAAAGTCTGTATAATATGCGCTAGCTCTCGCGAAACAATCAGCGGTGTTAAACATACACTTCGTAAACAGGAGAAATAGGAACGCACTGTCCATGTTACGGAAAATCATTCCTTTTGTCGTAAGTGTTGGTATTGAGATGACCATTTTTGTCAATTTCGAGATGAAAGTCCAAAACAGATGTAGATCTAGTAAATTTTGATGTTTCCTTTATCTTAATTTTTGGAGGATATATTGATGGAATCCATTTAGCAAAAGATGCATTATTGATGGAAAGAACATCATCATTATATCTGCAAGTAAAATTGAAGGATCTAGTAGTATCTTTTATTTTATGATCTTTTATGATTCTCTGAAGAAATTAAGTCTCGTAGGATTATAAAAACAAGTCTGCGAGTAGAGAAGCACAATCGTGCCTATTGGTATACCAACTTGCTGTTGTTAAATAGCACCTCCAAATGTGACAAATATATAACCAATAAAAAAAATCAAGCATACTAGCTTACTACACACCTGTTTTTCACGGTAGCATGTTTCCTCTTAAATTTGTTTTTGAAAAAATATAGATTTATAACCTAATACAACAAACTTTGAATCGCAAAGGCTTTTTAAATGATAACTTTGATTTTTGATTTTAGTTTATCAAGAGGAAGCGTGATGTAAAATGGAAAAAAATCAAGTTTTGAGAGTATGTATTTGAAAAAATGAACGGGATTTTAATTTTCCAATAGATTCTTTGAATTTTCAAGTCTCCCCATGTGATTAATGTCACCTCGGGCATTAATAGTCTCACAGTATGCTTGATTTCATTTGACAACAAACCTCCACACTTTCTTCAATAACGATGTAGGGCATTCGTCACAATGACGAAACGGTGTTATGAAAACAACAACTCTCCTTGTATTATTGTGTACCAAAGCTCCGAAGACCTATCTTCAAATAATTATACCCCACAACGGGACGGTATATTCTTTTTGACTGGTCCTCCCGTCTGTCATCATTAAGGGGTTGCGTCATTTGACCGGATAACTCCTCCTACAGTCTTTAAGATGTGAAGTTTTTATTTTTCGGGTTGATTGTGTATATGCTACTTTGATTTTGATTTTTGATAATTCTTGACAAATATACACATTGATGAACTTTGTCATTTTAATGTATTATATGTCTTATACGGCACATCATTTCTTCGGATGACACCGCCTTCAGTTTTAAAGGTAGGAAGCTTTTATCTTGCAGGATGATTGTGAATATATCAAAGATGTGCATGCTACTTGGATTTTGATTTTTTGATCATTTCTGACAAAAATACACATCGATGAACTCTGTCATTTTTAGGTATAATATTGCTTATAAGGGTACATCACTTGTTTGGATAACACCGCCTACAGTTTTTTTAGATAGGAAGCGTTTGTTTTGCATGGTGATTGTGAATAAATCAAAAATGTACATGCTGCTTGGGTTTTGATATTTGATCATTTTTTGTCATTTTTATGTATAATATATCTTATAGGGTACTTTTGGAATTCAGTAATGCAGGATTTTCCGGTATGTGGGGGTTGTATATGTGAGCTCTTTAATTTGATTTTTTTTCTTCACTCTATACTTCTCTCTCTTACGATTGATTATTAAAGGGGTTTAAAAACCTTTTCTTTGCTAGAATTAAAAAAAAAATCACATTGAGTGTAGGGTGAAGACGGAGATTATTCTTTACACATCATATTGATTTCATCTCAAATATGAGAGTATCGTCGCAATACTGGTAGTTTTGATTAACAAGATTTGTCGAACTAGGTAGACCGATATTCCACTAGAAAATAGGGATACCTTAGGGAAAAGTCAAAGTGCTCCATTTTTAGCTGATTTGTTCTGGATTCGTGTAACGGCAGGTTTAAACAATAGTTAGATCAGAAATGAGGCAAATAAACTCTCCAAGTCCTTAGATTTTATTTTATTTTTTTTCATATTGGAAAATCCTGAATTTCATTTCCAATTGTTTAAAGAAATAATGGAATATGGAATAAATGTACATAGGACAAGATCCCTACAAATATATTGTAAGATAAGGCAAACGGCACATAGTTTTCATTGTTGTTTCATATCTTGAAATATTCATGAGGCCTTTAAGATTAGGAAAATACACATTCCTTATAGTTAGGTCAAGACAGTCCTAGCACCGGTTTGAGTCAACTGATCACCATTTGGTATTTAAATCAATGTGGCTAGAGGTGAGTAACAGGGCTCTATCAAGGAAGTCACTGTATCGACCACAAGCCCTTGAACAGCAAATGAGCTGGGAGATGTAAACTCTTCTTCTTCAAAATCAAGATAAAAAACTGACCCAATCCTTAAATAAAAGCTTTTGATATATAGATGATATTTTGTATCTAACAACGGCAGAAGAATACCGAAGGAACAAGGAAAGCGTTGACTACAAAAATCGAAGTCCAAAGACATGGCAAAAACGGTAACAGATAAAAACAAAGACAAAACAAGGACGTGAGACAGCTACAATGCACGGAAATAAAAAGATAACATTAAGAACTAAGGCACTCATAGTGTGAACTCCCATGAAAACCGGGAGTGACATCAGGTGCTCCGGAAGGGTAAGCATGTCCTGCTCCACTAGCGACACCCGTCACACGATCAGTGAGGTATATATTGTTTTGAAAGTTCTGATTTGAGGCTGATTGGAAATGTCATTTTCTAACCCTTAGACAAAACCAATGAAAATCCATGGTACGTGTAACTTCTCTAACCCTAAAACAGTACCAAGGTAAATATTTGAAAAGCTGTTGTTAGTCTCTTGAGCATGTTGAGTATTCAAACATTAACCAGGACAAACCAGTAGCACGAACATCCTCGCTTTCGTGATTTTTTTCATCTGATCTATCCAAAAAGAGCTCGAATTGAAGGATACTACAGACACTTCCCATCAGCCTCATTCCTTGACCTTCATCTTTAAATTGACACAGAGGTACACTTCAAAATAAGCTGTAAAACAAACAGGATGGCTTCACTTTTCCAATAGTCAACTTCCGTTTTTTTTTTGTAACAACATCCCAACAGCTCCTGCATACGGAGTTTACATCTTCGCTATTCTAGGGTTTACCTGTTTTTATTAGGTCCGTGTTGTTCATCTTTGTGTGTGTCTTCATTTTTCTTTCTGTGTTGTACTCATGTTGTGTCTCTGTTTCTTTGTTGTTTCCGATGTTGCCATTTTCCTTGGATTATTCCTTTTGGATTGACGGATCGGTTCTCACTTACTCTGTAACTCTTGACGCCTGAAATCGGACATTTTCGACCAGTGTAATGACTAGACCTCAAAAAGTGATCTTCTATATTTTTGAGATTTAATATTTCCACATCCCAAGATAGCACATGACGTCTATATTTTACAACTTATTATTTATTACCTTGTTTGTAATATATACATCTATTAAATGTTTTAAATTTTCTGGTCTGTTGTTCATTTTTTTCTAACAAAAAAAAAGATTCTTCTCTAATATTACATACAATAATTATTGTTCCTGGACATGTGATGATATGATTAATACACTCGATCTTTTGCTAGATAACATTTTTGTTCGTTTTGGAAACACTATTTATCAAAAAGGTATAGAAATTCCCATGGGTAGAAATTGTGCACCTCTCAAAGCAGATCTTTTTCTGGTCTGTCACGAACGAGACTTCATAAAAAAAACCATCAAAACGGAACTATACAAATTTCTATTTTCAATGATAACAGCCAGTATATTTATAATATCCTTGCTATTGACAATCCCCAGTTTTTAGATTATGTAGACATCATTTACCTACAAGAACTGAAATTGATAAAGCAAACAATGATTCAAAATACTGCCTTTTTCTGGATCTCACTATCATTATCGACTCTGGTTAAATGAAAACTAAAATATATGATAAAAAAGACCATTTTGATTTTATTATTACTAATTACCCCTTTCGTGACGGCAAAATTTCTCTATATCCATCTTACGGGGTGTATATTTATCAACTGGTACGATCCGCACGCGTTTGTTCTTGAATATTGTTACTATCGCAGCTAACCTTTTACAACAGGGTTACAGATTTCATAAGTTGTTGAATACATTCAAGAAGTTTTATTATAGATATGAACATTCGATATCTAAAATGGCGTTACTCGCAAACAGCTTATTACTAAGGTAATTTCTAACGGAAAATGTTGTTAAGAAGTGCCAGAAACTTATTACAAATCCAGAAAAGCTGGTACACAACTAACATTCTATACGTAATAGGGGATGTCAAAAAAGATCATCTGCTTGCATCTGCTAAATAAGCTTTCAGATGTGGTGACCCGAAAATTTCACACACATACTAGCCTCTCACTGACACTGCCGATGTCTACCGAAATGATGATGATTGACCAAACTCGAGGAAGTTTCGAGTTTGATTTTTTCTTCCGTAGTGCGACAGTGTTTTAACAGCAGACTAGGCTCCTTTGGCTACCCGGCAGATTAGCGGCGAATACCTCTCGACTTGTCTTTCAAAATTACATTTCTCTCCTTTCAGGATTGTGGTCATGGAGTTAACAGCCTACCTGTATTGGAGTTTATTCGTATGTTTATTATACTATAGTCAAACAGGACAGATGCAGCGAAGGTTGCGGTGCAGATAAAACGGTTCAACCCTATCGCTTGTAATTTTCAGGCATCGTAGATGTTTCTTGTTATCCATTCTATTTTTTATATGCCTGACAAGAGTAAACTGACTCTTGTTAGGCCTATCAACCTGTTCATCCGCGGACAACATGCTATAGCCATGTCAATAAATTCACGAACTGACCTCATCTCCTTGCTATATTTGCATAGTATGATACATCATCTCATCTCATCTACCCCTTAACATCGTGGATTGTTTCGCGCCAATAGTAATCGGGTTTGTTTATTTAAATGGACGTGGAATATATCAAACGTACGTTACTTTAAAACTTTGATTTAGAAATTTTCCAACTGTGTTTAAGAAATAATTTATTTGTAAAAATATTCATACTTTTTATTGTTCATAATAAATATCTTTTGATTGGTCAAGTTCTAGAATCTCGGATTACAAAAGTTTAGATCCGTGATTTCCTCAAATCTGGAACAAATTGCTTCAATCACAATCCCAAACAGTCATGTCATATAAAACGAAATAACAGTATCTATCAACTTATAACCCCATCAGCCACAAATGAATATGAATTATTCAGCAAAATGTATACTCAACATCGTATGTAATGATGTTGAAACCATTTGCCAAGATGTGTCAATGTTTTGGTAAATGTTGTAGAATTCTATGAACCCATCATACTGAACATCATTAAAGTATTGAAATCATTCATTGACCCAAAAAGTCCAGTTCGTCCACCTGCACCACTCATACCACCATCCATGGTACCGACTGGTGCATAAGGATCATTCATAACATCCCCCAACATTAACATCGTGAGAATATCGTTTCCTTCTAAAGGTTCACCTCCTTTCTGTTGCTGTTGCCGTTGGTAACGGTCAATTTGATTAAACGTTTGCATAACTCTGTTCATTCTTTGTCTCTGCTGACGTACATATGTAACAGGTTGTGCCGTGTAACAGTCTGTTCTGTTATCTGCCTTGCGTACAACAGTAGGCGTGCATCCGTCCATAATTATCCTACAATATGGAGGTACACGAAGGGTTCTTGGGTCTCTGTTGGATCTGAAACATATAAAATACACCTCCTTCATATTGTGTTTATTGATGCAAATATCAAGAAAGCACATCACTCTAAAATATTTTCAGAATACATGACATTTTGTTTCAACTTACGACGCGTATGAAGACGAGACAATCAGTACAAATCAAAACCAAAGTGCTCGTGACGTTTACACATTGACCCGTTTTTTGTGTCACACTCAGTTCGATGATACTAACATCCGGCACTGTTGATCAAAGGAAATTGGAATCTTGTTAGCCGATCCGTCTTAAGACCTTATCTTTAAAAGAAAAGAGAAGAACTAAATGCTAAGTGCTACTCTAAGAATCAGAAATTGAATGACATGAAGTGTGTTGTCATTCATTCCAGTTTTTAAACCCTCAAAAGGCTATGTGAAGTATAGACATCACGACAATTTTATGAAAAAATGCATTACATAGAGGTAACACTGCAAAAATGACGATGTCATGCTCATTTAAAGGTTAAATAGTCCCAAAACTTGCATTTCATGTGATCATATCACGTGGATCATATACAGGTCATGAACTTTGTCACAACGTTTATAGGCTGTATCGGATATATTCTGTCTGTTTTCCCTTGGCTGTTTGATATGTTCAAAGCTGATATACACTGGTGTCATTCTACAGCACACCAGTCTGTCAAAATGCATAAACGCCATAAATTGTTACGCAAACAAAATTAATTTTTATATGGTTTTATAGAAATTTCTTAACTGATTTCATTGCAATTTGCACAATTAACCTTCGAATGTTGTTCAGTTTAATAATTTATTCACTAGGCAATATTCTTACCCATAGTTATTTAAAACGATTCAAAATAATTTATGGATTGCTATTCCTGACTTATGAAAATAAGTACAATTGTGACTTCAAAATTTAACTTTCTTATAGATTTGGACCAAAATAAAACACAATACTTTACAATTTATGTAACAAATGCAATTTGAAAACCTAAGATAATCAACCAAAAGAGAAATGAAAGGTATGTTGTTCACGTGTTTTTTGTTTTGTTTTTTGTTTTTGTTGTTTTTGTTGTTTTTGTTTGTTTGTTTGTTTGTTTGTTTGGTTTTTTTTTCATTCACTTTGCATAGTGAAAACCTGATTAAGGTGTAACTTTGTCCATGAGAAGTTCAAATCAACCAGATATTCTTACAGATTCATCTTAATGAGATTTCAACTGAGTCGCATTATATTCTAGCCTTAGCATTTTGTTTCGATTATAATTAGCCATTTATACTGTAGAGAGGTTAAGCAATGTTAAGGAGACGGTCGTATCATTCCACTTTAAAGTCTGTTTTGGTATAAGCTTTCCAGGCAATAAAAACCTACTTCAAAATTCATTCTTATTACATTTACATATTCATGTCATTTCCGTAAACTAGAGTCCCAAGAGTGGAATTGCATGATTTATCTTTAACAGATTTTATTTTATAAGGCTATTAAAAAAATTCTTAGATTTTCATCCAACGTTCTGTAAAACCACCACTGGCGGGTAAATTTTATGTCCTATTTTTTTTATCATTTATGGTAAAAATGTTAATTTTGAAGAAAATGAACATAATTTGGCAAATATCAAAACCATTTTTCTGACTGATTTGAAAAAATTGGGACAGGAGGTAATGTGAATCTAGGATATTTTTTATTTTATTACAGCTTAAAATGTGGTTTACAGTGTGAAATGACCTATGTTCAAAATTTTGAACAAGATAAAAATAGTTCTCTATCTTTTGGATTATCTAAATGTTTTTAGACTTTTAGTTTTCCCTTTCTTTCTTGATTGAAGAAGTATTCAAAAGAAAAACTGCTCCTAGTTTCGTAACATTGATTCCAGTGCCATATATTGCATTGAATTTAAAAATACTCTAAAAAACTAAAAAGTTAAGATATATTAAAAAGTTAGGCTCTTAATCTGGTTCACATTTTAAACATATTGTTTGTTATATCTGCAAACTATATTACAAATTCCCTAAATATGACCAGGAATCAGTAAAATAATGATTGATTATGTCAGTGATTTTGTAAAATCCCTGGTTTGAATTAGGGATTTTATAAACCCACTGACCAATTTAGTGATTTTACAAAATCTCTGAATTTTCAGTAATTTTACAAATTCCCTAATTTTACAAATTCACTGTAACATATGCACATGAGACAAAGTCTTCACAAAAACATGGTAAAACAAGCAATGGAACAACGTCTAAAGTCTGTATTTGAAGCCCGTAAAAGAAATCTTTACATTACATGGCAAATATATTATTGTATCTGCAGACAAAGCTTCTAAT
>MJUU01060130.1:0-11412 GCA_002080025.1 Modiolus philippinarum | reverse complement strand
TAGAATTTATGGAAATATTGATATAAATATAATTCTCTGTGGAAATACCGATCTTACTATTGTACAAAAAATTTCGATATATTTACAGCGGTCCAAAGTCTTATATACAATAGTCATAGATTTGATTGATTGATTGATTGATTGATTGATTGATATATGATTGATAAAATGTTGCAGATTTTCCCTTTCTCTTTTTATTTCTTTTTTCTCTTGTTTATTATCTTATTTCTGTTATTCTTTAATTCTATTCTCAAAACACGCGATTTCTTTATTCAAGTATGTACATGTAGTCGTATATTTTATCATGTAACTACAATGGTTTAAGTTTCATTAATTTCAGTATTTTATATTTATTTCTTTTCTTTTATATAGTTAATTACTACAAAACAGATCAATTTGTATATTGTATTAACATTGCTGCTATTTTATATTTATTACTTGTTTATGTTGTAAATTGTAGGGAAAGGGCTTATAATAATGTTGTAATAACTTGTGCCCGATCCCTTTGCTTTTGAGCAATAAAATAAGTTTAATTCGACGACAAGTCTAGAACAGTGTTCATTGTTTGCAATTGTCCCTACTGAACAGGGCACACAAAAAAACAATAACACACTTTCGGACAAGTAGCATCCTGGGAGATATAGCAACATTGAAAAAGGTTAGGTTTCTGGACTAGTAAATTAGTTTTAAATATGCTTTCTCCAATTTCTAGGAATTCCTTTAAAAATCAAAGGAAAGGTTTAACAGTTTGAATGCTATTTTTTAAGGTGCTTTGCTTTTCATTTGCATGATTTATTAGAAATTTCTGTCAATTTCTACTGTTGAAAGTGGAAAACTGTTAAAAATAACCACTCAAAACTTGAGTTGCATTATCCTAAAAGCTAAAGTCTTAGCTGATTTCGGCATTACCTTTAAATCCTTGAACATAAAATGATTCAGTCTGATCTTCAGGATATTTTGTATACTTGCACTGATGAGACTAAGAACTAAAATAAACAGCAATTTGTCGCTTTATAAGAATGTTCAATGAAATATAAACATTAAACACAATGAAATAACAATGACACAAACGAGACGAATTAAACTACATCCTTGAGAGAAAGCCCAATAAAAAATAAAAAAACTTCCTTCGGGAAGTTTTGACTTGGGTTTTTCTTCCACAGTGCGACAGCGTTTTACCAGCAGATTAGGCGCCTTGGGCTAACCGACCATTTAACGGCGAGCACTCTTTGACCCATCCTTCTAAATTACTTTTTGTCTTCTTTCCTTCTTAAGATTGTAGTCTTAGTAGTTTACCTATATTTGGTTCCATTTACATGTTTATTATACTATAGGGAAACGGTGTAGAGAAAGTTGAGGTATAGGTACCCATAAATTGGTTTATCCCTACCACTAGCTCTTGCTACTAACGGTACAAAGTCCGGCTAAAACGAGTTCCTATCACTGTCTACATTCTTATTTTTTATTTATTTATTTACAAGATGGACCGTTTATATAAATATACGACGTGTTTTATTGTATTTCAGTACTTCTTTATATAGGTACGTTTTTTTTTCTTTTTTGGTCGCAGAAAGATGTTCACATTATTGTTGCTAAGCTGCAAATATGAGGTTCATAGGAAAACCTAAATTTGTCACATAACAGATAACCCGTCAATTAAAAACCCAACTTGAGCAGTGTGAGATATTTGAATATTTATTCATTCTACGACAATGTGCTAGCGACGATCTTGCCAACATAGCGGTATATTTCATGTAAAGGGGTACCCAAATCTAGATCAGATTTCCTAAGCTTCGTCTACAGAGCTGACCGGGTGCATCCTATGGTAGTGAATAGGGAAATACCTTGTCAACGCGAAGTAGTCAGGTCAGATTCAAGAAACCTGGCGACTAGCAATTGTAGACAAACAATATTGAGGAACGCCACGCTCCATGCAGTAATTAGAATTGTCCTTTGAAGGAGTATAAAACCTGCAAGAGGAGTTGATTTCACATAATGAGTACCCTTTATGCGGACGAACAGACAGACAGACAGACAGGCTGATACAACCTGTATATCCCTTAAACTTCGTTTGCAAGAGTATAAAGATTTCGTGAAACTCCTTCATCTAAATTCAGATTTGATAGAAACTTAGACGATGACTGACAAGGAGAAGATCTTTGAATGTGTTTTCCCATAGGTCCAATGTTAAACCATACTTCCCGCTGGTGGCCTTCTTTGATGAGGTGCGAACCTGTCAGATACAACTTTTAAAGGCAATCACCCAAGGACTATTGTGATGAAGTTTGGTTCCAATTCGTAAGTGGTTTCAGAGGGGCAGATCTTTGAAAGTATTCCAATAGGGTGCAATGTTAAACTATGTTTCTCGCTGGCGGCCATCTTGGATATCACCCAGACTTGCCGGACAAAATTTTTAAAGGGTTCCATCCATGGACCATTGGGACTAAGTTCGTTTCCAATTGGCAAAGTAGTGTCAGAGGAGATCTTTGAATGTGTTTTCCCATAGGGTCCAGTGTTAAACCACAGTCCCCGCTGGCAGCTATCTTGAATGAGGTGCGAACATGTCGAACACAATTTTAAAGGCAGCCACCCAACTACTATTGTGATGAAGTTTGGTTCCATTTGGTCGAGCGGTTTCATTTTTGAATGTGTTTTCCCACAGGGTCCAATGTTAAACTTAGTTCCCCGCTGGCGACCATTTTGGATGAGATGCCAACCAGTTGGGCGTATGTAAAATGTAGTCCTTGACAAGCTGAACATTTTTGCAAATTAAAGTCAACCTCTATCTGGAAAAGTTTTTGAACTATAAGACAATATATATAAAAATCATAAAAATTTGACAACAAAAGGGCAATAACTCCTATATGAGTATTAAGATTTACTGCAAAATTGCAGGGTACGTAGATCTTAATATGCTCAACATTTTTGTAATTTAAACTTAACCTCTACCTTCTACTGTTTTCAATGTACAAGACCAAAAAAATGTAACCACCATGCAGAAGGACGTACAAGGTAAAACAATATGCTCCAGACTTTTTGTCACAGGTGCATTAAAATGGAGTTAGGCCAGATACAATTAAATAGGAGATTCTCATCCCCGCTTGAACTTCGTAAACTGATCCGCTCAAATTTTGTGAAAAAATTTTTTGAAACTACAATTATTTTCTTTTTTGGTTCATAGGAATAAAAGTTGTCAGAGCTGGAAAACATTGATTTTTTTGTGAAGGACCCTAATACATTATTCCTGTCAAGTTTGGTTGAATTGCTTCAGTGGTTTCAGAGAAGATTATCAAAATATGATTTTTTCATAGGGTCCAATGTAAAACTATGTTTCAGGCTGGCAGACATGTTTTTTGTTGGATCCGGCCGAAGTGAGCAATCTTTGTAAAGGATCTCTCATATATTATACCAATACAGTTTAGATAAATTTGCTTTAATAGTTTCAGAGGACATGATGAAAATGAGGATTTTCCCATAAGGTCCAATGTTAAACTATGTTCTGCAGTGGCAGCCATGTTTTTTATACAATCAGAACAAAATGAGCAACTTTTGTAAACGACCTTCCATACATCATTCCTGTAAAGTTAAGTTAAATTTGCCAAGGAGAGGAGATGAGGAAAATGTGAAAAAATAACAGACGACGGATGGACGACGATGAACGCCAAGTGATGGCAACAGCTCACACTGACCTTTGGTCAGGTGAGATAAACAAGAGGCTCTCAAGAGCCTGTATCGCTCACCTGGGCCATGGGTGACATAGAAAGTAGAATGAGATCTGAATGACATATATCCCATAGGGTTCAATGTTAAACTACGTTCCCCACTGGTGGCAATCTTGAATGAGGTAATTGCCTCCTTTTTCAGAGGGCACCATCTAAGGGCCATTGTGACTAAGTTTGGTTCCAATTGGACTAGTGCTNCGGACCTGCTGGATACCTCTTTTGGAAGGAAGTATCTAAGGACCATTGTGGAAAAGTTTGGTTCCAATTGGACAAGTGCATTCCGACAAGAAAATCTTTAAATGTGTTGTCCATAGGTTCCAATGTTAAACTATGTTCCCCGCTGGTGGCCATCTTGGATGAGGTACGGACCTGAAGGATACCTTTTTTGGAAAGGACCATTGTGACTAAGTTTCGTTCCAATTGGTTCAGTAGCTTCTGAGAAGATCTTTGAATGTGTTTTCCATAGGGTCCAATGTTAAATTATGTTGCCTGCTGGCAGCCATCTTGGATGAGGTATGGACCTGCCGGATACCTTTTCAGGAAGGGACCATCTAAGGACCATTGTGACTAAGTTTGGCTCCAATTGGTCAAGTAGTTTCAGAGAAGAAGATCTTTGGATGTGTTTTCCCATAGGGTCCAATGTTAAACTATGTTCCCCGCTGGCGGCCATCTTGGATGAGGTACGGACCTGCCGGATATCTTTTCTGGAAAGGACCATCTAAAGACGATTAAGTTTGATTCCAAGTGGAGTAGTACTTTCAGAGAAGAAGATCTTTGAATGTGTTTTCCATAGGGTCAAATGTTAAACTATGTTCCCCGCTGGCGGCCATCTTGGATGAGGTATGGACCTGCCGGATATCTTTTTTTGAAGAGACCATTTAAAGCCCATTGTGACTAAGTTTCGTTCCTATGGGTCTCGTAGTTTCAGAGAAGATTTTTGAATGTGTTTTCCCAAAGGGTCCAATGTTAAACTATGTTCCCCGCTGGTAGCCATCTTGGATGACGTACAGACCTGCTGGATACCTTTTTTGGAACACACAATCAAAAGACTATTGTGACTTAGTTTTGTTCCAATTTGTCTGGTAGTTTCTGAGAAGTAGATCTTTGAACGTGTTTTCCTCAGGTCCAATGTTAAACTATGTTTCACGGTGGCAGCCATCTTGGATGAGGTACGGACCTGCCGGATACCTTTTCTGGAAGGGACCATCTAAGTACCATTGTGACGAAGTTTGGTTCCAATTGGACAAGTTGTTTCTGAGAAGATCTTTGAATGTGTTTTCCATAGGTTCCAATGTTAAACTATGGTTCCTGCCGGTAGCCATCTTGGATGGTGTATGGACCTGCCCGATACAATGTACCTTTTATGGAAAATACCATCTAAGGACCATTGTGACTAAGTTTGGTTCCAATTTATCTGGTAGATTCTGAGAAGAAGATCTTTGAATGTGTTTTCCATAGGGTCCAATGTTAAATTATGTTGCCTGCTGGCAGCCATCTTGAATGAGGTATGGACCTGCCGGATATCTTTTTTGGAAGAGACCATTTAAAGCCCATTGTGACTAAGTTTCGTTATTATGGGTCTGGTAGTTTCAGAGAAGATCTTTGAATGTGTTTTCCCAAAGGAACCAATGTTAAACTGTGTTCCCCGCTGGCAGCCATCTTGGATGACGTACGGATCTGCTGGATACCTTTTTTGGAACACACAATCAAAGGACCATTGTGACTAAGTTTCGTTCAAATTTGTCTGGTAGTTTCTGAGATGTAGATCTTTGAATGTGTTTTCCTTAGGTCTAATGTTAAACTATGTTTCCCGGTGGCAGTGATCTTGGATGAGGTACGGACCTGCTGGATACCTTTTTTGGAAGTGACCATCTGAGTACCATTGTGACAAAGTTTGGTACCAATTGGACAAGTAGTTTCTGAGAAGAAGGTCTTTGGATCTGTTTTCCATAGGCTCCAGTGTTAAACTATGTTCCCGGCCGGCAGCCACCTTGGATGGTGTACGGACCTGCCGGATACCTTTTATGGAAAACACCGTCTTAGCACCATTGTGACTAAGTTTGGTTCCAATTTATCTGGTAGATTCTGAGATCTTTTAATGTGTTTTCCATAGGGTCCAATGTTAAACTATGTTCCTGCTGGCAGCCATCTTGGATGAGGTACGGATCTGCCTGATACATGTTTTGGAAGGGACCATCTAAGGACCATTGTGACCAAGTTTGGTTCCAATTGGACAAGTAGATTCTGAGAAGATCTTTGAATGTGTTTTCACATAGGGTCCAATGTTAAAATATGTTCCCCACTGGCAACCATCTTGGATGAAGTAGGGACCTGCCAGATACCTTTTTGGAAAACATCATCTAAAGACCATTGTGACTAAGTTTGGTTCCAATTGGACTGGTAGTTTCTGAGAAGATCTTTGAATGTGTTTTCCATAGGGTCCAATGTTAAAACATGTTCCCCTCTGGCGGCCATCTTACCTGCCGGATACCTTTTTTGGAAGTGACCATCTAAGGACTATTGTGACGAAGTTTGGTTCCAGTTGGATCGGTAGTTTCAGAGAAGATCTTGAATGTGTTTTTCCCATAGGGTCCAATGTTAAACTATGTTCCCGCTGGCAGCCATCTTGGATAAGGTATGGACCTGCCGGATACCTTTTTTGGAAGGGACCATCTAAGGACCATTGTGACTAAGTTTGGTTCCAATTGGACAAGTACTTTCTGAGAAGATCTTTGAATGTGTTTTCCATAGGCTCAAATGTTAAAACTATGTTCCCCACTGGGTGCCATCTTGGATAAGGTACGGACCTGCCGGATACCTTTTTTGGAAAACACCATCTAAGGACCATTGTGACTTTGTTTGGTTCCAATTTGTTTAGTAGTTTCTGAGAAGATCTTTGAATGTGTTTTCCATAGGGTCCAATGTTAAACTATGTTCCCCCGCTGGCAGCCATCTTGGATGAGGTTCAGACCTGCCAGATACCTTTTTGGAAGGGACCATCTAAGGACCATTGTGACTAAGTTTGGTTCCAATTGGACTGGTAGTTTCTAAGAAGAAGATCTTTGAATGTGTTTTCCATAGCCTCCAATGTTAAACTATGTTCCCCGCTGGCGGCCATCTTGGATGAGGTACTGATCTGCCGGATACCTTTTTTGGAAGGGACCATCTAAGGACCATTGTGATGAAATTTGGTTCCAATTGGACTCGTAGTTTCTGAGAAGATCTTTGAATGTGTTTTCCATAGGGTCCAATGTTAAAGTATGTTCCCCGCTGGTGGCCATCTTGGATGTGGTACGGACCTGCCGGATACCTTTTTATGGAAGAGACCATCTAAGGACCATTGTGACTGAGTTTGGTTCCAATTGGACTGGTAGTTTCTCAGAAGAAGATCTTTGAATGTGTTTTCCATAGGGTCCAATGTTAAACTATGTTCCCCGCTGGTGGCCATCTTGGATGAGGTGCGGACCTGCCGGATACATCTTTTAAAGGGGACGACCCAAGGACCATTGTGATCAAGTTTGGTTCCAATTGGCCCAGTGGTTTCAGAGGAGAAGATCTTTGAATGAAAAGTTTACGACGGACGGATGACGGATGCTAAGTGATGGCAAAAGCTCACCCTGGCTATAGCCAGGTGAGCTAAAAAGAAAATATAAATCCTTTCCGCCATCCCATATTTGTATGTAAGGTGGGACGACAATCTATTAATTAAAGTTTACTTGACAAAGTTCCATAACTTTTGAACTGGAAATAAGAATTTCACAAAATAATGTACAAAATGTCTGAAGTGATTCAATTGAATTTTGCAAGGGAGATCTGGATATAGTGTGAAACATAATTCAATAAAATAAAATATAAAAAGTAAAATGGAAATTTTGTCCAAAAAGCAAATAGGCTGTGAGGTTTTAGCAAAGAGGTTCATGTACAACATGTGACACAGAAAGAAGATATTTGGATTTTCTGTATTAAAACAAATGTCAATAATTGGATAGGAATATAAAATTTTGTGCTTACTGTTTTGTAATATTGTAATTGGGATTTTTCCCCATGTATACTTACTCAGCATGCCTTCATTTTTTTCAAATTAGCATACAACATAGAGAGTACTTAATCCATAAACAGGTCAAAGTAACCAAGATACCAAATAACAAGAAAAACCCCAAAATTAAAATTTGTTTTCAATGAAAGTGATCATATATATATATACAGTGAAACTCGTTTATAACGAACCTCGAGGGACAACGAAAAATTGTTCGCTATAACCATAATTCGTTATATACGTATATTTTTGAATGATTCACTGATAGCTTGGACAAGAAAAACAGTTCATCCTAAGCGTAAATTCATTATATCCGTGTTTGTTATAACCAAGTTTTTCTGTATATATATATATATATATATACACACACAAGTTTCACACATAAAGCATACTTGAGTATACATACATAGAAAGCAAAGACAAGATAGCAGATGGGGAGAGGGAGTGATTTCAATATGGCTTGTCAATTTCAAAACAGACTGTGGCTAATTGAAACAACAATAAAATTAATTTTTAATAAGTCACATAATTATGGAAACATGAACAAAAGCAACAGAATATACCATTTCAAAGATTTTCAATATTACTTGAAGTTGCTAATCCATTTCTTTTAAAAGTTTCTTAAGAATCCATTTATTGATTGAATTCCCCACTTTCTGAAGTGCTGCTCCAATAATCATCCATTTCTGCGCTGGGCTTCTCATCACCACTTTCTGAAGGGCTGCTCAAATAATCATCCATTTCTGTACTGGGCTCCTCATCCCCACTTTCTGAAGGGCTGCTCAAATTATTACCCATTTCTACTCTGAGCTCATCTCCACTTTCTGAGGGGCTGCTCAAATTATCCATTTCTGCACTTGGCTCCCCATCCTCATTCATAAAAGGGAGTTGGGTTTACACTGCCGTTCCCAGTGTGTTTCTGTAATAAATTATAAAATGACTTTATGAATAATTTTATTTCTTTTTTACATATTAGTTTGCAATAATTTTTTATTGTACACTTTTTAGGAAACAGAAACTACATATTTTTTTAACTTGCAATTTTGGCCCCGTTTGGGCCCTCATAGCTCGGAAAGGAAATGAGATATCAAAAATCTGATGATTCAGCGCTATGTTAGTATTTCATTAGGTATCCATTGCAAAAAACTGCATCAAAATCGGACTAAAAATAAAAAAAAATTAAAATTTTTGAGAATCGCCCTTTTTGGGCCCCATTTATCTCAAGAACCGTACATGCGACGTGAAATCTGTTGGCATCTCCAGATTGGAAATTTTCTCAGGAGCACACTGAAAGAGACCCTATCAAAATCCAATAAATAATTAATATTCTACAGTCAAATAGAGTAGATCTTTGATAGCTCGAACTGCAATAGTTTGAACACTCTGGATGTCTTGAACCCTTTTTGTGGTCCCTTTTTGCAAGTTACAACATTGTTCGATCTCAACAGCTCGAACACCCTTTATCTGTTTTCTACGCCAAATATACGAAAACACCTAATTTTGCCCTTTTTGGCCCATTTTTTTTAGAAACGGGCGGGGCCACAATAACAAAACCAATCCCAGCCTTCCTTTTGTGCCAAGGCATTGTGTTAAAATTTCATAAGGATTGGTCAACCAGAACTTAAGTTATTGCACAGAAACAAAGTGTCTACAGACGCCACCGCCGCGGACGACGCCAGTATCATACCAATATATGACCTCAAAAGTTTTTGTGGTCGTATAAAAATACATTTTTATCATCAGAAATATGAGCTTATCTCATTATTTTAAAACAACTCCCATGTCCTGAACAGACCTATATTTTTCCTCATAACTCTCAAAATTTCGCACTTTTTTGGTTATATGAGCTAATTTAGTGCAGACAATGAATCTTATCAGAATCTTAACTTACCTGCGAAGATTCCTCATTAGAAGTACTTTTGTCTTCTTCAAAAATTTCCAAAGATTCTTTATTCTCATTATGCTCATGCTGAGTAACTTCCAAAGCTTCTTCATTCTCATGCTGAAAAGACCCAAACATAATTCAAATCTTACTGTTATCCCTAATTATATTTCACATATATCATGTATGTATAATTTTGAGTTTAACCCAATTTTCCCATTTCACTGATCTTAGTCTTCATTAATATTTGTACAAAGCTTTATAAAATCAAAGTTATGCTGTCCAAAGAGGCCAACACCATACAATAATACGACCATAAAATTTTTGGGACATGTTAGTAAGCAGGAATGAACTTTAACCATTCTACCTAACTGAGTTGCTCATGCCCAAAATGAACATCACCGACAGCATCTGAAACATGCATTGTAGTTGTAATCATACTTGAATACTGACAATGTCAGAAAGGGCCCCACAGGCCGGTGATTTAACTCAACTCGGAATAAAAACTTTTGAAAACATTAAAAAAATAGTTTTTACCCAAATGTGCTCTTCAATTTTCCTCAAAATCAAAAGGGACCTTCCTTTGATCATCTCTAACACTGTGTACAAAAATTTTAAAAATCTGTGAATCCAATCTTAAGTTATAATATGACATAGAGTCAATTCTCAAAATATGAATTTTCGCATATAAAAACTATGTTTTTTCCCCAAAATTGTTTTCCAATTTTCCTCAAAATTGAAAGGGACTTTCCTTTGGTAAAGCCCAACATTGAGTATTTAAACCATAAAAATTCGTGAAGGCAATCTTAAGATATTGCATGACATAGGGTTAATTCTCAAAATATGCATTTTTTCATATAAAAACTAAGTTTTTCCCCAAAATTTGTTTTCCGATTTTCCTCAAAATCGAAAGTGACCTTCCTTTGGTCAAGTTCAACATCGAGTATAAAATTCATAAAAATCCTTGAAGGCAATTTTAAGTCATCATACGACATAGAGGTAATTCTCAAAATATGCATTTTTTCATATAAAAACTAAGTTTTTCCCCCAAAAATGTTCTCCGATTTTCCTCAAAATCGAAAGGGACCTTCCTTTGGTCAAGTCCAACATTGAGTATAAAAATTATAAAAATCTGTGAAGGCAATCTTAAGTTATCGTACGACATAGGAAACACTGACAGACAGACTGACAGATGGACGGACAGATTGATTACTATAGGGTGTGGCCATTTGATGGCCGGCCCTAATAAATATCTCTTGGAGTGAACTAGACCAGGTTTTGAATATACTGAAAGGACTAAACAAAATAAACAGGGGTTGAGGCAAACAGGTGCAACAAAAATGTCTGCCCTTGTTTGTGTATATGCATAGGAAGTAAACAATACCTAATCAGTAACATACCCTGTGGTTCAAGTAATGTCAATGAAAAATCTAAATACCAAATAAGCATATATTTCTTGTGAATGGTAACCCCACCACATCTTCCCTATCGGGCTAACCATGTCAAGAAACAAGTGCCTGTAAAGTGCCCCCTAGATTTCCTGGCAAAACAACAGGCAGAAAGCAGAACCCAAAGAATCCCCCCTCTACATTTCTTTGTAAGCATTAAAAGAACATAAATAACAATTGAACATGTTGAATGTTTCTTTGAAATTTAATCATATTATTTTAAGATTACTAATTGAAGAAATTTTGCAGAACCAGCAAAAGTTTTGAAGAGCTGCAGGCACAAAGCTTAAATTTGCCAGACCCATGCCAAAAAAACTTTTTGCA
>MJUU01060126.1:8036-24436 GCA_002080025.1 Modiolus philippinarum | reverse complement strand
TTTACATTTAGATCATATTGGTTATTTGTTCTCTATCAGTTTTTAAATACCTTTGAGTTGGTGGTCTTCCAAACGTTTAGATTTTATCTGCACTGAAGAGAAATAAGTTGTCGAAATGCGCATATGCAGAATTTAAATTCACAGTAACTTCGCTATTTAGCCATTTGTTACCACTGGGTCGATGCCATTGCTTGTGGACGGTCAGTCCCCGATGGTATTCACCAGCTCAGTAGTCAGTACCTCGGTGCTGACCCGAAAGCCGATTCTATTTTGAACCTTACTATATCTAAATATTTGTAAATTATGTTGAAAACTAAGAATTATCTCCCTCATGCAAAGCTCTGTCCTTAGCTGATTTTGGTTTTACATTTAGATCATATTGGTTATTTGTTCTCTATCAGTTTTTAAATACCTTTGAGTTGGTGGTCTTCCAAACGTTTAGATTTTATTTGCACTGAAGAGACATAAGTTTTCGAAATGCGCATATGCAGAATTTAAATTCACAATAACTTCGGTATTTAGTTATTTTCAAAGTTTTGTACTTTGTACTTTTTATTCGTGCAATACATATACATACATAGCAACAAAACAGGCAATTTTAAATAACAATGTAAGGATTTTAAGTTTAAATATGAGATAAGGAGAAGGGGTAATAAATGGAAAATATTACAAAAATGAAAATAAAGAAAAAGGAAAAACATGATAAGAATGAAAAGAACGAAAAAAATGTAGATTCTACTGACCAGTCTGAAATAGTTTGCCTTTGTCAATGGATTGTTCGTTCTTTGACTGACGGTTCGGTTCTCACTTACTATATTTATGAAACTTTTTCAAAAATTTTTGAATGCATAACATAACCATCAGTTTGATAATTTTGACTTTCAAGAAAAAAAGCATTTTCGCATGGTGCTCCCCAATGGCATGAGGGGTAATGTACTAAATTAAATCTAAATAAATGACCCTTTAGATTGCTACTTCGATGACGCAACGTTAAGTTTTCTCTTACCCTGTCATAAGTACTTAGGATGCCTGTTTTAACTTATTGTTCCATTTTGAAAGGTTACTTACCAAGAAGAAACAGTAAAGAACAAAAATACTTTTTTGATGCTCCTAATATCTAGTTCTTATAGGGACATAGTTGTTTTTATTACGTAAATTATATTCATTTGCTTACAAAACTTGTGGAAGTAATAGTTCCCAAGGGACATAATTTATTGTGCATTTTATAAAATGTGCTAACTTTCATGGTTTACGCCTTTCAGCCAATGTATCTCGCCAAGTTTGAAATAAAGATATTTTCTTCTAGCACATTCTGTTAATATAGTAACAATTCTAGCTTGATCAAGTTGTATCTTTTCAAGAATATCGATTTCTCTTTCTAAATATCCATCCTGAGTAATGGACTAATAAATATGTATATGTTTTCGGGCTCTTAACAGCTAAGTATCGTAAAATATCAAGCCGTGAGCCAGAATATGAAGCACAGGGGCAAGTGAGCGTAGCGAATGACCACCAAGCTTCATATTCTGGCGAGCGCGATGATATTTTACAATACATCAGCTGTCAAGAGCCCGATAGCTTGTTTATCATCCTTTATTTTGTATTTTAGATTTGTAATTAT
Organism: Modiolus philippinarum; assembly: GCA_002080025.1. NCBI lineage: Eukaryota > Metazoa > Mollusca > Bivalvia > Mytilida > Modiolidae > Modiolus > Modiolus philippinarum. The sequence goes on along the minus strand of MJUU01060126.1, from coordinate 22,815 downwards.
TGAAATGAGGGTTCAAATTCTTCCAAAGTTGCGCGGGAAATTTGACACACATGTCATTTTTGCCATTTCAGCAATTTTCAGCTTCAAAAACATGAATCATTCAGCATTTTATTGGCAAAGATTTTGTAACTGGGTGAATATTTTGACCGAACTACTCAAAATAATGTCGATTTTGAATGTTGCAGCAACCTTTGGTTGTTACGATATTCTATCGTTCCTTGGAGCTTTCGTGACGTTATAATATAGATATATCAACAACCCAGTTTCAGCAGTTTTCTGACGTCTAGTTTTTCTATTTGTGTAATCATGATTATGTTTTGATTACCTAACTGGAAAGAGCTAATGCAATAGATGTTCATTTTTATCCATTTGATTTCATGTGAAAACTTGACAAATAGGTATTGCCTTTGAAATGTGGGAGAATCGCTTAATTTATCCAGGTAAAACGCGTATTGCTTTTGTGGAAAGGCTCTGCAGGCTGATATAACCATGGGGAAGGATGACAAAGGGAAGATATTGGACACGTTCAACTTTTTCATTGTTGAATTTTACTTATGGAAATTGATATTATATGTTTGATATCATCAAAGCCTTTTCTTTGTTTGATTAAGATCAATGTGGCATGTTTTGTCCCACTCACTTTTTTGGACTATCCGGAGTTAACTAATTTCTAGTTCTACGACTCTAAAGTCAATCCCAGAGTACGGTAGAGAGGTATCATTGGTAATAAACCTTGCGATGTTTCCCCAGTTATCAGTAATGTCAGTAATATACAACAAAAACAGTAAGGGCCAAGAACTGAACCTGGGGGAACACTAGGTTATATACAACCTTCGGAAAATATTTCGTTTTTACAATTTGCTTTATTTCATTAATGTAATTACATTCCATTTTGGTAATCTACCAGATATCTGATATGTTTTCAACTTACTTTTAAGGCCACGATTCCAGACTCTATCAAAAGGAAACTGCACTAAAAAAACACAAATAACAGACCAAAGTCAAACATGAATAACGATAGGAACTCCGGATAGTCGGACTTGGTATTGGTACTAGCAATAGCTAGCGGTAAGATTAAACCGGTGTATGGGTACCAAAAAACCCCTTTCTCTATCCCTATAGTTTCAAAATCTAATAAACAAAAGTTGACTACTCACTCCAGGAACCTTATCTTGAAAAAGGAAACAATATGACAAAACGTAATTTAGAAGGATGGGTTAAAGAGTGCTCGCCGCTAAAATGCCGGTCACCTCGAGCAACATCGTCTGCTGAAAAAAAAAACACTTTCACACTACGGAGGCTTACGAATAGAAGTATAAAGATCTATGAAAAATTTACTTTGAAAATACAAAAAATCAAATTTTCAATTTTCAAGACACAATGAAAACTCCTGTAAGACATCTATTTTGCATAATTACTGTTTCTTTTTACCCAGACCACCTTGCCCTTTGTCAACAAATTGTGGTGCAGGGGAGTATACATTTTATTTTGGTAATTATTCTACTTTGGCACCACAACAATATATCTCTATGCATCTCGGCTTATTCCATCAACAAAGGGATGCCATGCGCAACACTCTGCTTAATTTTTCTACAGAAAAAAAAGTCTTCAGAGACCCTCAGCACAAACCAAACCTACCACTTACTGTACAGTAAAATAAATTTGAATCAATTACTTACTAGTCACTTCAATTTATAACTATATACGAGGTGCTATAGAACTGAGTTTGGTTTGTTTGCACGAAGGTCAGTGTCAGAATGCCTCCAAATTTTCTCGACACAACTTGCAACTGAAAGCTATACATATGCAATTCAAATCCGTATGAAGTCTTATCTGGAATTAGTTGATTGGAAAACAAGTCCGGTCACCATATAGTAAGCCTTTTATGGCCCCCAAAAGGTAAAAAAGTGAATAAATCAATGGAAACAAACCACATCCATAACTCGAATATCAAGAAACTAAGATTTCATAAGGAGACAAGAACAAGCAAATGACCAATATATTCCTGACTTGGGTCAGCCGCAAAATTGCAGTGGGGTTAAACTTGTTTTCTTGGATCAACCCCCCCCCATATTTGGTGAATAGCTAAAAGTAAATACAAATAAATACACAAAAAGACTCAGTAAAAATATAACTAGAAAAAAGCCCAAATTATCAAAACGAGTACCATTACAATGAAGTGTATAAAAGCCATGGAGATATTCATACTTTACGTTATTTTCGTTTACATGTATTTTTCCTCTATTTATCATAATGAAATCGGCTATTTTAATTGTAAACCCCGAGTATAAATCCATGTAAAGGCAATGCAAAATTAATTTAACATACTTTGCTTTATTTTTACACTCCTTTAAATTAAGATTTTAGTGTAAATCTTGCGTATGTCAACGGGGCTTTACAGCCATTCTGTTTGTCATTATATTTATCTGTAACTATCTGTATTAAGTAATTACCAAACCCAAATAACATATGTGTAAATTTTTCAAACTCCAAATGTAAAATTCTGAGAAGTTGATTCAAGTAATTTAATCCTATTTGACGATTTAACATGTTTTTAACAGTACTAGGGCATGACTGGTAAAATGTAGAAATGATATGAATTATGTCCCTTCTTATCAATACTGCAGCATGGATGACATTTTCTTAGATCACAGAGTTAAGAAGTCAATGTTTCAATCATATGTCTATGAAATTAACTTGTATAGAAATTTACTGTTTTATCAAAATTCTAACCCCTTAAAAATACTGAGACATTACTTCTTTTTCGACAATCCTTGACTTTGATTTTTGAAATATCACATCCATTCTCCCTTTGATATTCTAATGCCGTTGTTTTACTACCCTAGTAACGTTTTAAATTGCCAAATGCAGAAACTAAATTTTCATACACTTTGTTTGAATCCATGGATTAAGAAATCAAGATCACAAAAAGCTATAAATAGGAAAAAGAAGGGAATGTGTCAAAGAGACAACGACCTAAAGGGGAGTAATAACAACTCAAAGCCACCATAAGATCTTCAATGAACGGTGAGGAAGTTTTTATTTAATACATACTCTTGGTTATAAATATGGAATATTTTTGTTGAGAATGCTTGAGATATTAAAGGGTTGAATGTTTTAAAAAATTGAAATTATCCTTTAAAAGTCGCTTAAATTATCACTTAAATCATTCTTGTACAAGATGGGCATCGAAGAAATACTTGTAGATGCAATATTTTGTTTTAAAGAATTTTCCACGTCTTCCCGGATTTGACTACCGACTTTGACATTTTCCCGGATTGAATCACCCACAGTGTGACGGGTGCTGTTAACAGAGCAGGACATGCTCACCCTTCCGGAGCACCTGATGTCACTCTCAGTTTCACTGGAGTTCACACTGTGAGTGCCTTTGTTCTGAATGTTGTCGTTTCTGGTTCTGTGCTTTGTGTCTGTCTGGCGTCATTGTTTTTGTGTCTAACGTCATTGTTTTCTGTGTTCTCGTTTTTGCCCTATCTTTGGACTTCGACTTTTGTGAATTTCACCCCTTTGTTCCTTCGGTATTCTACTGCCGTTGTTCCATTTTCACAAAAAAGTAAGTTTCAGAACCAGTTCAAGGGTGATCTGACAGATTCGTAAAATTAAGGACTTTCGTACTTCACAGTTTGAAAAAAATGTTTAAAGCAAAATATGATACTTTCATCCTCACAATTTTATGCATAATGCTTTCACATTTCAAATTTTTGCTCAGAAAATACGAATATTCCATATCCATAACCAAGTGTGTATGAATTGTAGACATTTTTATTAAGGGGTTCATGAAACCCCTTGATTATAATTACCGTAGTAAAACTCGGGTCCATTGAACTTTTGTATTACGGTTTACTACAAACGGTCCATTAAACTTGTTTTTAGAGTTTGATCATTATGATAGGTTCATGGTGAATGAAAGGATATGGAGTAAATTTACTTGAGATGAAGTCTCTACAAATACATTGTGAAAACAAGCAAAGGAACAACGCTTTTAGTGTTGTTCTTCATCTTGAAGTCACCATAAGGCCTTCATAGTAAGTTCAAGATGGCCCGTAGCACTGGTTTGAGCGGAATTCTTTGCTAATTGTCGAATTGCCTTTACAAAAAAAAAAAAACAATTTCGTGTCTTGCTTCGTGTCTTGCTTTTTTTCTATGTAAGTTTGCATAGCATTCTGGGCTTGATTTGCAATTTTATAGTTTTTCGAAATTTTTATGGTAAAATAAGCAATAAGGACCTGAACAGGAGTCAAGATGAGTGTGTAGGTTTTCAGATAATTGTTAATATAACCTGTATAAAATACAAATAGTAATGAATTTTTAAATAAATTTTGGTTATTGTTCATAATTATTTGTGTATCTAAATCATTCAATACCGCAATACTTTTTTCTCAAGCAAAGTTACCATTATGCTTAAAAGTATACAAATATTTTGTCAAAACCTTGTCAGTACATTTTGTATAAAACATGCCTATTATTGATAAATTCATTTTTTGTCAGATTGTCAGATTTGGACTCTCTTTTTCAATATGCTACACTTAGATTGTTATGTCATATTACAATATCTAATTTTTTTGTAAACATTGTTGAAAACCAAGGATTATATCCTTGATGCAAGGCTCTGTCCTTAGCTGATATTTGCTTTGAATTTAGATCATATTGGTTATCTGTCTTTTATCAGTTTTTAAACATCTTGGACTTCACAAATTTTCCAAATGTTTCGTTTTTCTCTGCACTGAAGAGACATAAGTTGTCGAAATAGCCATATGCAGAAATTAAATTTACAGTAAGTTCGGTATTTAGTTAGTGTAAACAATATTTTATTTTGATACCATTGGGTCGATGCCTCTTTTGGTTATCTGCTAGTCCCCGGTGGTATTCAACAGCCCATTAATGAGTACTTCGGTGCTGACCCAAAAGCTTAGAATTTCCCGTCCCATGACCCTTTCCATACCCCAAAGTGATTATTTATTAACAAACTTGTTCTCGTCTTGATATAGCTGAAATATTGCTCAGTAGACGTTAAACAATATTCAATCAATCTGTGAAGAGACATAAGTTGTCATATTTGCCAAATGCAAAATTTAAATTTACAGTGAGTTCGGTATATAGTTATTTTCAATACAAAAAGGGAACTCAATTTTGAATTTTTAAATGAACAGCATTAAATTACAGAAATTCATGTACATGGAAGCAGAGCATGCCGATTTACTACAATAAACTCTCATATTCCATTTAACAGATACATCTCACATATATACGAAAAAGAAAGGAAATAGGGTAAATGTCAAGGGGACAACATCCCATCTCCAGGTTAAAACGACCCACAACAAAGCATTTAGGGGTCACCGCACGGTCACCATATAGCAAGCCTTTTATGGCCCAAAAAAGGTAAAAAAGGGAATAAATCAATGGAAACAAACCACATCCATAACTCGAATATCAAGAAACTAAGATTTCATAAGGAGACAAGAACAAGCAAATGGCCAATATATTCCTGACTTGGGTCAGGCGCAAAATTGCGGTGGGGTTAAACTTGTTTTCTTGGATCACCCCCCCCCCCCCCCATATTTGGTGAATGACTAAAAATAAATACAAATAAATACACAAAAAGACTCAGTAAAAATGTAACTAGAAAAAAAGCCCAAATTATCAAAACGAGTACCATTACAATGAAGTGTATTAAAACCATGGAGGTATTCATACTTTACGTTATTTTCGTTTACATGTATTTTTACTCTATTTATCAGAATGAAATCGGCTATTTTAATTGTAAACCCCAAGTATAAATCCATGTAAAGGCAATGCAAAATTAATTTAACATACTTTGCTTTCTTTTTACACTCCTTTAAATTAAGATTTTAGTGTAAATCTTGCGTATGTCAACGGGGCATTATATTTATTTGTAACTATCTGTATTAAGTAATTACCAAACCCAAATAACATATGTGTAAATTTTTCAAACTCCAAATGTAAAATTCTGAGAAGTTGATTCAAGTAATTTAATCCTATTTGACGATTTAACATGTTTTTAACAGTACTAGGGCATGACTGGTAAAATGTAGAAATGATATGAAATATGTCCCTTCTTATCAATACTGCAGCATGGATGACATTTTCTTAGATCACAGAGTTATGAAGTCAATGTTTCGATCATATGTCAATGAAATTAACTTGTATAGAAATTTACTGTTTTATCAAAGTTCTAACCCCTTAAAAATACTGAGACATTACTTCTTTTTCGACAATTTTTGGATCATGGATTTCCATATTCTATGATTTAAATGCTGCTGATGAGAGGTTACGAAACGAAATTTACCGTTCTTTATGCAACTTGGGTATATATTATATTTTGTAAATGAGGTAAGGAGGCAATGAAATATACAAGAAACGGATATTTGTTATGAAAATGTTCCTTTTATAATCCAAACGGAGTTAAGGAGGAGTCATAGCGTTTTGCTCGTTCGCACGTTAATTTGTTCGTCCGTCACAAAGTTAAAGTTAATGTGTCTTTTAAAATGACAAGTCATAGATGAATGAGCTTTCGTCCGTAAATGCAGCTTGGACAGTACTGGGCGTTTCTGTAACAATTTAGTCACTTAGACCTACATTTCATGCATGAGTCACTCAGGTGTAAGTATTTGTTAAAGTCAAAATCTGACATACAAGAACGAGTAGCTATATTAATCCGATATAAATATAGGAATCATATTTTGTCAGTGGATGCGTCTTGGATAGTCATGAAGTTCCTAATAAAATAAGCTCACTTTGACTTTTATATTTCATACAAGATTACTCAATTGAAGTTTTCACAAATAAGAAAAAGAAAAAGTATTGGTAAATGTCAAGGAGACAACTTTCCATCTCCAGGTTACAACGACAAAAAAAAAAAAACCAAAACATCTAGGAGTCGCTGTGCGATCTTCAACACTGTTAGGAAACTCACACAACATAGTAAGCCTTAACTGTCCCCCACCCAAAATGAATAATAAATGGAAACAAATCACATCCAATAACCTGAATATCAAGAAACAAAAATTTGATATGAAGATAAGTTCAGATCTGATATTCAAGAACAGGTAGAGGAATAATATTTAGACAGTTGATACGTCTTAGATAGTCTCGAGGTTGCTGATACAAATTAGGTCACTTTGACCTACATTTCATGCATGACTGACTCAGGTTCAGATTTTTGTATAGTTCCAGATATGAGATTCAACAAGAAGAGGATTAATATTTTGTCGGTGAATGTGTCTTGAATAGTCACGAGGTTACTCATAAAAATAAAGTCACCTTGATCTACACTCATGTATTAGTGATTCGGGTTGAAGTTTGTCTTTCCGTTTTAATACCAATATGCATCTTCAGGTATAGTTTCAGCTTAGTAGTCTAAAATTAACTTATATGAACAAAAGTTAAATTTGTGAGGAGATTAGCTTTCGTTTCCGATTACTCCCCGCTCTTGTTATTCTTTGAAATAACCCTTTGCCCTATATCTTTCAAAATTACGCATTGATTGTCTCCCTTACAACATTGTGGTCATTGAGTAATTGGTCTATGTGTATTGGGATTTATCGCATATTTCATATTATATAGGGAAACGGGACAGAGAAAAGGGATTGAGTACCTAACCGCTGGCGTTTTATAGTGTCAGTAAATCTACAAAATGAATCTGTCCCGAGTTCCTTTTGAAGTTTATTTTTATCTTGTGTCTTTGTAGTGTTTTCCCGTTTAGTTCCTTGGCAGATTGTATCATGCAATCATAATTTCCATTCATTGTAGATGGTCCTATTATCATTTTTCATTTTATTGAAATATACATTTTTCATACCCAACTTTTTGTCACTTTTATTCGGTCCATATCAATAAAAAAGAAAATACAAATATATATTTTGATACCACTATGTATGTTTTTGTCCATAATACAATCGAACTTGGCAATTAAAATTGTACATACCTGTCACATTGGTTTTAGTTATATTTTCATACCTAATTGGTTTGCTTTAGTCCAAATTATCAAACAGGACACTGAAATAAAGATTATCATATCGGTCACAACTATAGTACTTAAATAAATCATTTTTATAAAAAAAATTTTCATAGCATACGTATTTGGTTTTCTCCAAAGAACCAAGATCTCAATCGCACATTTATTTTTTTTTTAATTATTATTTTTTATTATTATTATTATTATAGACCTGGGGTAGGAGGAGATACGTTCTCTTACCACTTTTCTTATACTTTCATAAATACGTTCTCTTACCACTTTTCTAATACTTTCATAAATAATAAGGATAATACGATCTGTATGGTTAAAACTTTGAAATTATGAAAAAAAATCAAGAAGCAAATAAATGTTCATTTTGTAATAAAAACAGCAGTTAAACATCTAGTTATTTATGACAAGTGCATAAACTATACATTTTTTCAATGATATCTAAAAATAATGAAAATTTGCAAAATAAAGATTTCTTGCAAGGGAGGTAATTTAAATCATAGATTCCGCAATTTTATCGATTTTTACACACTTTATTATAAATTTAGGAGAAATTGTATTGTAGAATTTTATGAAAAAATAATATTATCTTACAAAAACTAGTTTTAATTTTATTCTCAGTTTTGGTGAAAATTAAACGACTGATTTTTTTACAAGAGGTGTTTATAACTGATCAAAATAGAGTAAACCTTTCCGCCTATACAGTTCAGAACACCTATGTATTTCAGAACAAACGATGAAAATTTACTATCATTATTCATGCTCACTTTCACATATGTTAATACTACAGAATTTTGCATTTGAAATAATATTATATCCAATACCAATTTAATAAGAGCAAAATTTATACCCCAAAATCATTCCCGAACAGACCAAATAATATGAGGAAACAGGGTATCTTCGAGGACCACTAGACAAAAAACGGGACGGTAAAAATTGTTGAAAATTGCTTAAAATCAACATGATCATATGAAGTTGCAATACTGAAAATATTTAGAAAATTAAACGATTAGAAAATTTTATGCTTACCCTGGTCTACTACCTTAGACTCAAATTTTCGATTCAAATCGAAAATTGAAGTTTTCATACCAAATATCTAGTATTCTAATGGAAAACTGCAATACTTAGTATTCCAAAAGTACACTCGTCTTTCCAAAAATCACCAATTCAGTTCAACTAAAAATACTGCCTATAAATGTTGTTTGCCGCGTTAATATTGACATTTAAGAAATTGCTACAATAAAAAACAACAAAGGAAAAGACAAAACGAGTGCTTGGCAATAAGTATAGATTATTACATAGAAAAAAGAAGGGAATGTCTATTCCGGTATCTGCCCTGATATCAGTCCCGAGACCTGATATCTGCCCGACGCGGCAGCGTAACAATGTAAAACTGCAGTGTCAATCTTGACTTGATGAAATCTTACGGAGTTCACTGACCTACGGTGCGAAGAACCTGTTTGAAAATTTCAGCATCAAAAAGGTTTCCCTTGGGGTTTCATTTTTTAGACACCAACAAATTTTGACTTTTCATTTTCAAAACACTTTTAAACCGAGAACAAGCTTCGGCTTCATCCATTTTTTGTTTACGTTGCTAGATGACGTCATCAAATCAGGGCAGATAACAGTTACATGTATGACCTTGTATTTGTCGATGACTTGCAAATTAAATGGACTTCCTTATTTTAGTAGTATATATGTGACATTAAATCAAAACAATAGTAGCATATTGTTCCGTACAATAGTGATTAAAATGTCCCCTTTTGAGACAAGATGGGTGGCATTTGCTCAGTACAATCACGATATACATGGGTTTTAAGAGATACGTGGCCTTTGCTCGATACATTAGCAAAATTCTGGTTTATTTTTCAATTTAGTTGGCATTTGATCTTTTCAGTAGTAATTGATGTCATAAACTTCTTTTCTCTTTTTGTTCCAGATAGATAGGATTTGTTCCGTTACACCAGCCTATACTAACTACACGAAACAGCTCGATTTTCACCTGTATTCGTCCTATAACTTCGATCTGACGGTTCTCCACCAAGTAATGACAGCGCTTATATTTTCGTAAACGGTCGAAAATCAAACCACAGTTCAAAAAATGTTATATTGGAATGACACAAAGGATATTTCTAACATCAAATTTAAGGTTGGGTTGAAATTAAGAATTATTGCTACAATTCAGAGCAATGAAATACTAGCATACAAGGAAAGACTAAACAATTTTCAGTGGAAAGCAAATATAAGAACAACTTTAAACAAGACTCGAAAGATACAGAAAAGACCATAAATAGGACGTAAATTACATCCCCTTTTGCCAGATATAGCGAAAATGTCTTAAATGACATGAAGCGTACAAGGGTTCTAACGAATACTTCACGTTTATTATCTATATGTTTGAAGCGTTTTGCCAACTCAGTGATGAGGGATAACTGGCCACTTATAGAAGGAGTATCATGTTTAGAGAACTCGATAACAATAACAAAGATTGACATATGATTCATAACGACTGTTGTAACATACGTCGGTTGCTCAATTTCCGTGATAGCATCAATTATCTCGATGATCATATCCCGTAGGTTTGGAAACTTTTCCACTTTACCTGGAAACAACCTGGAAAATCTTTCTTTTGCGCTACTCCTATCTAACATTATTTTTATGGTAGGCATAGGGGCAAATGATTATTTAAGGTTTGCTATGTCGTCGGAATCCTTCTTCATTATTTATGGTTAGTGTCGTTTTTCTTCATGTCAATATTTGTTACCTGTATCTGCCACAAATTATTGCAGACGACAATTAACACCCCACGTGGAAGAGGTCAAAGGTCAAATTGAACGAGAGTATTTACAGCCATTGGAGTTTGTCTGCCTTTAGTATTTCTTCTCCCGTCAGTCCTACTAGATTATTTTGAGGTTCCATACATTGTAGCTATGTATGATAAAAGATAGAAAAAAGAAGGGAAACGGGGAATGTGTCAAAGAGACAACGACCCAAATGGATTATAACAACTCAAAGCCACCATAAGATCTTCAATGAACGGTGAGAAAACCCCGAAAAGAGAAAAGAGCATGTTTTCCGACTGGTATATTGTCAAACGCGATATTTTTCGCTGGTCCTGTAGTGTTATCCATCGGCATAAATGTTTACTGATCGTTATGGTTTATCTTTCCAGACATAGGGTTGCTATGGGAACGATTAGACAATCTGATACTTTTCATGAAGGTCAAGTATACTTAAGAATTTGTACGTTTTCAAGCATTGTATGGATAATTACAGTCGTTGGTGCTTTTTACAGTTCTGAATATATTGATCTGGTGTCAAGTGTCATTTGCAGCTTACAGGGATTTACTGTTGCACACTCTGTAAGAACAAAGCGCACACCAAGATCTTTAAGGCCAAATTTGCAAGATACTCTAAAATTGCAAGTTTTTACAATAAACAGAAAACAAACGTCAGAGTAATCAGGCATGATGTATTTGTTTTTATTTTGAGTGTTGATTAATGGTAGAATGGTAAAATTGATAGAAAACATATCAACAGGTGTTTTAATGTTGTTTTGTTTTGCCTTTAATGTGGTTCTGTCATATTTCTGTGGCCGGTGTTCAACTGGTTTATTCTTGCTTAAACCAAACTGATTAGCGTCATGAATATCTGCAGGAGTAGGGTAACCTGTAGGAGGACCGGAATGCAACTTTTCTGTAGAATTAATGTTTACTTGTTATTGTATATTTCTGAATTATATTTTTTCGCATTTCTGATCTTTTTTTTAATAAATTTATATTTCTAATCCTTCGAAGTTCAGGTTCAATCCCGTAGTAGATTGAACAGTGCCAGTCCCCGGATTAATGCATTTTTGTCTGTTTGGCTTGATCTTTGACGGATTAAAGACAGTTATTTCATTCCTAACAAGAAATGTGAACAAAGTAAAATTGTTAGGTGCGTTCTGTTTTTAGATTTATAAGTATGATCTTTTTTTTTAAATAACTCTATAAATGTATTGATTATGTATTTACTCCATATCCCATCATTAGATAAACCACCATTAATCCATAAAATGAGAACTTTACATATATATTGTGTGGTGAACTAATACTGTACAGATGAACTGGCTGTCCCGAGTTCCTATCGTTGTTTTCGTTTGTCTTTTGTCTTATTCGTGTTTTTCCTGTTATCCAAGTACGAGACAGTCACTAGCACCAGTTTGAGCGGAATATATTGCTAGATGCCATGCAACACTACATCATGTTCTGTTTTTAGATGTATAATTATGATTTAAAAAAAAATAACACTATAAATGTATTAAATGTGTATTTACTCCATATCCAATCATTGATCATTAGATAAACCACCATTAAACCATAAATGGGGTAATAACAATATTACCAAACAGAGTGGTCAAAGGCCGAGGTCCGTGATAAAAAAGACAAATCAGGTGGACACCACCAGCAAAATTGTCGACCGCAATGGTCCTGACTTGGTTCAGGTATTTTAAAAGAAATGGTGGGTTAAACCGGTGTTATGAGGAGAATAATACATATATATTGTGTTGTTAACTAATACTATACAGATGAACACGTTCAAGACAGTCCCTAGCAAAGGTTTGAGCGGCATATATTGCTAGATGCCAGGCAACGCTACATCCATGGATGCATGGTCGTCAACAAACAAAGTTAAGTGGCAAATGTCCACACAGTCGTTGTCATCCGTTGCCTGGCAAAAAGACCAACAGAAGACAATCACAACACATACACGACCATAGGGCATTCATCGAGGTTATTGTAAGAAAACTTGGTGTTATAGGTAATTAAATATTGTAAATATTCTAAAACGTATTGTATTCATTGTTTTTATATTGTAAGGCCTGAATATTATGTACTTTGTTTGGCCTAGCTATGTAACTTATGGTCAAGGTTATTGCACCTCAGAACATGTAGAATTTTCTAGAATTAAAATTTGAATATTTAACAATTAGTAATTTCTGGAACAATCTTACATAATCATATTAGTCATGTGATTGTCAGTTAATGGAGGGTGTTCTGGGTGATTCTTTTTAATGAATTTTCTATATATATTGTATGTATAAATATAAGGTAGAAGAAAAGGGAGGGCAGTCAGTTTAATAAGTTTATACAGGATGATAACGCACATCTTTCGTATTGGAAATTAACATCAGTTATTGTGAATATATTATTAATTACATGTATTAAGTGAGGATTATAAGGAATATTCATCTGGACATTTATTGGTGGACTTCAGTGGATTATTAATTTGGATATTTATTTTGACTTCATAATTGTCAGATAAGTTATATATTGTATATCTAATTTGTAAAATAATTATTTTTCGTCTTAATTCAAGATAATTTGAGCCAAAGTTGTTATATTTTGCTGAATTCAATTCACAATAATTTATAGGCTATTTTACTTCATAACATTGGCAAAAATAAAATTATGAGTTGTGCGTAATATGAACAGAATACCATTTTTTTTATTTATAAAAACCCGGGAAATTTGAAGGTATGATAGTGCATCTCTCGCACTGGGAATCTTTGAACCGACTTCAAACTGCAGGAGAGACAACCTCAAATTAGCCATGAAAGGGAATGGAGTAATTGCACATGAGACAAAATCTCTTCAAGTACATAGTAAATCCAAGCAATACAAAACGCCAGTTTTACTGTAGTTCTTTACATTTTAGTACAAATGAAGCCTTCAACAATGAAATTTGTTCATACATCATACTGTAGTAAAGTCAAGACGAACCCTATTGTGCGGAGTTCATTGCTAGATGTCGAGCAACGCTACATTTATGTCTTTTTTAATGCATAGATGCGGGATTAAATTAATTTTCAATGTGATCTCACAACTGATGTCATCAGTTGGTCGATAAAAGGATCACATCGCTTTTTTCTGTTGAAATATTTGAGACATTTTAGTTATAATCTGAAAGGTGATCAAAATAAATTTGTAAGGTGCGTTATGTTAATTTTTTGAGACACATGACACTCGACAATAAGCAATGAATTCCGCTTAAACCGGGGCTAGGGGCCGTCTTGAACCTGCTATGAGGTATGAGTAAAACTCATTGTTGAAGGTCTCATGGTGACTTCCAGATGAAGAACAACAATAAAAGCGTTGTTCCATTGCTTATTATTACCATGTATTTGTAAAGACGTTGTCTCAATTACATTTACTCCATATCCTTCGTTGTTAACATGTCTCTGGCTTAGTTAACTCAATACATGGAATACATTTTTTTAGTGTAAATTCATTTTGTTTTTTGATTATTTACAACATTATAAACATTATAAAAGTAAAATGGTAATATCAAAAATTACATGTATTTCAACCAACAACAAAAGTTTCAGTGTACTTAGCTCTTGTGAAACACAAATTATATGCAAAAACATCGTTTTCTCAAGACATTTGTAAGATCACGGGCATCACTCCGTTTATCGAGAAATATGCACGTGAATGACTTGGTAATGGCAGTCAAGTATTATATGTGATGTGATGGATCAGGCAACGGACTTTCTATAGAGGAAAACTTTGAAGGTCAATATGATTATTTCATTATATTTTATTTATGTTGATAAATTTATAAAATTTTAATATGTCTGTCAAAATGGTTCAACATTACCTATCAATCCATGCAAAATCAATGGTTAGAAAATGCATAGTTTTCTCAAAAACGTTAAAGGCAGACTCCCCAACCACATTTTCTACGCGAACATATGGTTAGAAAAGGTGTTATTTCGTTTATCATTTTATTAAAAAA
>MJUU01060125.1:20313-51163 GCA_002080025.1 Modiolus philippinarum | reverse complement strand
TACCTTACTTTATTTGCTCTTTAATTTTGTATGCCCATTCATTCATATGACTAATACATTAAAATATAGGTTGTGCAATCGCCAAAATAAATATATATGAATAAAATATAATAATAAAAATAACCCGCAAAATTAAAATATACAAAATGCAAAGGAAACAGAAACATATCATCTAAACTAAACTCGCAGTTAACTTCGGTATTATGTTACTAACTATCCTTAATATTCGATGAAGTTTAAGGTAGATCGAGCCTAATAAAAATATCACAAAACAATTGTTTATTGTAAGATGTTCAAAAAATGAAATAAAAATGATATGTCACCGATCATCTTTTCCTGTTATTAGAGTTTGAAAATCAGGACAAATTTAGTATTTTTCAGCAATATTTACAAAGAATATAAAGGGAACTGTTACAATATGCTTATTTTTTAGCTTTCATATGAAATAAATATCAGATTTTTTTTTATTATTTGCTTTTTCAGAGATATACACTTCTGCTATCTATTGACCTGAAAAATATGTCAACGTTTGATTAAGATATTTTATATAGTTTACAAAATGGACAATATTTACGACAAATTTGCGGGAAAGTGTACGTCAATCTGTTATGACATTACAATGAGAAACATTCCGGCTTGAAACTCAAGTCATTTCCACATCCGACTGGTGTTTTGCAAAATGCGCCAATCGAATGATTATTGTATTATTGTCACTCTACCTTAAACAGTTTAATGTGGAAAAAATTTTTGGGATCTTGGAATCAAACCTGCTTCATGGTGGTCGAAAGACTATGATAAACTTACGTAGCAGATTAGTTGTTAAAAATATATTAGAAGTGAGAACAGATCGATAACTAAGATATTATTACTACATAATTTAGTTGATGTTTTTATATTTAAAGAAAACATATATCAACATATAAGAAAATAAATTTATTCACCAAAAATTGAAAGTTATTACTGGAAGATTCTTTTTAATGGCGGCGTGTCAGAATTGATTTTTATGACATATATGATTTGTAATTCTTTGCAGTCTTTTGTCAATAAAAATGAAAAAGAAAGGAAATGGGGTAAATGTGAAGGAGACAACAGCCCATCTCCAGGTTAAAACCAACCAAAAAACGACCAAAAGCAAAGCATCATGGGTCACCGTACGGTCTTCAACACAGCGAGGAATCTCAGACCAATTATGACGTCACAAAGGAAAGCCGTCAAATTGCTGTTCCGGCCCGAAAAAGAAACCTTCCCCGTATCCGACTCTTTATTTTTCTAATGCGCGATTAAATTACGCAGCGCAACAGTGTCTATCTACCTTAAGAGTAATTGATTAAGCAAGAGTGCTTACCAATAAATATTGGGGTGTTAAAATGCCTTGAATCACTTTAATTGATACTTTTACACATACTTTCACTACAGGTACTTAAACTAAAACTAATGAGGGTTGTTTCATATGCTGCTATTGACGTGTAGGTGCACATCTAATTTTATTTCGTTTTTAGGGGTTCAACGGCACAACTATGTTTTGAAGGTGGCTTTAGCAGGGGGTTGATATAACACACTCATAATATTTCATTTTATTTTACATTCAATATTTCAATTTGATCAACAGTATATCTATATTTAGAATAGAGATTTAGCACGACTATGATATAAGACGCACTTATGTGTCAGCATTTGATTCTTATTTGACATCAGAACTGTACAAAGACTGCAGTATCTTTTTTACCAAACATAAAAATAACTTTACCTGCAGTAGTGGAAATTGAGTATGCTGTTGATTGTAAACACTCTTGGATGATTGTAAACGCTGTTAGATGATCTGCATTGGCGAAACTTATCAAAGAACATGTCCGTTTTGACAAAAACACAATCAGGGCGTCACCAATAGAAAAGATTGCCAAGTCGGTGAAAATTTTCGGCGGGCCAATCAAATCACACTGGACAGCGTGTTTCCATCCTTTAACAAACCAAGTCCGTTGAAAAACAACCACAATTCCTTGAACAAAATATTAACTATTTTGTTAAAACTGCTTGACTATTTGACATGAATTTTTAAAAAAAAGGAACAGTCTACTGTTCATCATGTAATCAAGTTCAGGATAGAATACGACTTTCACTCTTAACATGTAAATACTTTTGTTACATCTGTTCACCCGTCCTGATAGGACACTAATTTTTTGTTTTCATTCGTTTGCTTCCTAAATGAAAGCCTTTATGGTCATTCCCTTTTTTTTCCTCTATCGATATGTTTCAGCTTCCTTTGCATTTTGTATATTTTAATTTTGTGGGTTATTTTCATTATCATATTTTATTCATAGATATTTATTTTGGCGATTGCACAACCTATATTTTTATGAACATCTGATATAAGCAAGCATAAACCAGCTGTTCTTGAGCGTAGGATGACTCATTTTATATAGTGTTGGGTGAATTATTGATGGCTTGCTGTTTGAGGCAAACTTCATTGTTTCAGCAGTCGAAGGGTGCAATATATTAAGAGTTAATTTGGATTCTAATAATAAGCACTTTGTTTTTCATGAAATGATTGTTTTTGTCAGCATTTCCATTGGAGGACCCTTCTTGCGGAGCGGCCTGGTAACGAAGTGTTATGATGCTTTGTAATTATTTCTAGGCGCTAATTTTCGAATTAAGTTATCACAGTCGTTAAAATGTGCTCGGAAATTATGATTTATTTATTTTAAATCATTACCTATAGACGTGTCCATATGCATAAAAAAGACAATTAACCAAATGCAATCAATGGTATTTACTTATAGTATAATATTTCATAACTTCATATTAGAAAGTCTTGGTGTTGTATTTTAGTGCAGACATTATTAATACATATAACACAAAGTGATTAATTGAGATAATAATCATCTGAGTGATTATCACGGTAAATTTACTTCAAATGCTGAATTAAAATGGTTTGTGGAAGTCTATTCGTGAAGCTCACGTTATTATGTTATGTAATGTTTTCAACATTAATATTTAGTATAAGTTTAGACTGGACTAAATAACCAATCAACAGAAGTACTTACGGGAAGGGAAGGTTCGAACTGGAGAAATTTATACATGCATGGCAAACATTCACTCGTATTTACATCGATGCAAATTCAAATCTTGGTGATTATCATTTATTGCAGTAGCGAATAAATAAACAATGATTCAATAACTTTTGCGCAATGAAGCTGAAAACATGTAATGTTTTCGTAATATGTTTCAATAGAGAATAGAGCATAAAAAGCTAAGCTATTGTAAATGAGGTATGCTGACGATTTGGATCTTTGTATAAAGCCGTAATTTGCAAATATATGTAATTATGAAAACTAAAGAGGGCCAATTTAGTATTTTTCAGCAATATTTACAAAGAATATAAAGAAAATCAACAAATTCGTCATTTGCGCACTATATATGAAAAAGAAAGGAAATGGGGTAATTGTCAAGCAGACAACATCCCATATCCATGTTAAAACGACCGAAAACAAAGCATTTTTGGGTCATCGTACGGTCTTCAACACAGTGAGGAACCTCACACCATAAAGCAAGCCCTAAATGGCCACAAAAAGGTAAAACCATTTATTTGGAAATGAGGGTAATACCAAAATTACCGAACAGAATTGAAAAGAGCTGAAATCCAAAGGGAAAAAAAGATAAAACAGGTGCTAAACAAAAAATGTCAACGGCAATGGTAGACATTTCAAAAGAAATGATTGGTAAAACCGGTGATACTAAATGTTAAAAAATGGATAACAGGACACACCTACAATACCTGAAAATTATAATAACATGCAACAATTTACAAGGGAACTACACAAGAAAAACACGTATAAACAAAAGACGAACGTAGACAACGATAGGAACTCGGAACAGCCGGACTTGGTACATTTACCGGCACTAGCAAAAGCCAGCGGTAATGTTAAACCGGTTTATGGGTACCCAAACCTCCCCTTTATCTGTCCCGTTTCCCTATAGTATAAAAACATACGAATACAACCCAATACAGGTAGACAAACTCCATGACCACAATCTGGAAAGGAGAGAAAAAGTCAGATCTTATGGACCGCTATGGGATATCTGTTTCCCAGATGAAACAGATCTTTCTCTTTGCCACTTAAGTTTGCTTTCCTCTACCGGATCTGACTTTACTACCGGAGTTGACATGTTCAACACGGCGAGTGTCTTATAAGAGGCAGGAATGCTTACTCTACTGGTGCACCTGATCTCACCCATGTTTTTTATTGGGTCCGTGTTGTTCATTTTTGTATATGTGCGTGTCTTCATTTTCTTTTCTGTGCTGTTCTCATGTTATGTCTTTGTTTCTTTATTTTTCCGACGTTGCCAATGTCCTTGGATTGTTTTTTTTTAACAGACGGTTCGGTTCGATTCTCACTTACTTAGACAATGAGGCACATCACTATATACATGTATCAAATCAGATAAGTGCCAAAATTATGAGCTCTGCTGCAGTAAAACTTATAGTCAAATACTGCATGTGCAACTGTAATGAAAACTTTTGTGGTCAGAAGTGTGTGTACCATGATGTGTATTTTATATCTAAAAGCCATTAATATAATTATAATTTATTGAATTAGCTTTATATAATGCTTTCTTCCAACACTAACTGATAGAATAAAAAATATGAAAAGCTGGGCTGGGATTTTTTTGTAAGTTTGTATTTGATATCAGAAAGTTGCCTTCACTTAAAAAATTGAGAAAAAATTACCACTGAGGCAATGCAAAAAATGAATGTCTAATAATTTAAGTTCTATTGCAATCTCTTTTTAGAACCAACTTCTTCGCAAATTTCCCTTTATTTCAGATTTCCATAGTTTTTACACTATTTTCAACATCATTATGAAAAAGTTCAGTGCTGAAAAAATATACTATTTTATGAAAGGACATGGAGTAAATGAACATGAGACCATAACACACATGTTTACTCCAACTGCAATAATTTAATTGAGCTGTATGGCCATTCCGGAAATTAACTCCTCATCAGCAACACCAGAACCCAAACAAAGGAAATCCATAATTTCAAAAATTGTTTAAAATGCATAAAACCAAACGATATCTGAATAATCAGTAATATCAAATACAACTAAGGACAAAACTACGATGAAGGGAGTTAATCCTTCTGTTTTAGAATTTACATAATTTTGATAATAGTAACTGAACAAAGTGCACACATGAGATATTATCTCATGAACAAGTACACCATATCTAAGAAAAATAAAGAGCATACATCTAGTCCAACTTGATATATCGACGTTGTAAATCGTCATGTATAATAGAACAAATGTATTAAATAATTAATATGAGAAAATGTAAAACACCAAAAAAGAGCACGATGATCAGGCCTTTGGAATTTTTAGCTATCACTCACGTGATAACGACAGATTGATTGGCCGACGTCCGCATGTCTTTTCAATTTCAATTTCAGGAATTGTTCATTTATTTTTGCCATTGAAAACTTCCTTGAAAACTCTCAATTGTATTATGTAACGAATCAAGTACCAACGTGAGTTTCCTTTGTCCGACTTTCGTCACAAACGTACATTGTATTCAACCTTCAGGAATATATTTTATGACGTTTTGTCAATTATGAAGGTATTTTTTGGTATTGTGGTGTGCTAATATGCGAACTGTTCGAGCTCTATACCAAAACTCTTATACTCGCAATACAAGGATTAAACCCGGGGGATGAATGCGAGACTCTAACGACACTTTTACGGGATCGTGCCAAATCCCTGATTAACCTGTTCAACGCGTTTATGACGAACCAAAATACTAAATATCTGAATAAATAAAAATTTGATGAAAATGCCTTAAATTGCAACTAATCACATATATATTAACTCGATGTTTAAAATCACCTGGATTCGCATAAAATTCAAAAATTTCCCCTACCCATTTCTCCTCTTTTTCAGTGGCAATAACGACTCGTCGCCCCGTTTGCCCTTCCTCCCTTATTTCTTTTTTCCCATAAAACTTTGAATTAACATTAAATTAACATGCTCTCGTCCTGAAATAAGTGAGCAGGGTTCCATGGACGTAAATCTAGCTAATCAGTCAATCAATTTTTATCCCTTAATTTTCTGAAAGATGTCTTACCTAATTCAGGATTGTTCTATGATGACTTCTGTGACGATGAAAACAAGAAATGTTTTATACGTCAACTCTGTGTTCGGAGATGACACATACTATAAAAAAAGTTATCAGTAATTGTTAACATTTTCAGATATCCTTTACCAAATGTTATGGTGCCGCCATTAAACCTCACAACTGACAGTCATAGTGGTGAAAATTGTTCAGGAAGTGGGATATTCATCAATTTTCCAGTAAGTATCAACTATAACTAAAGAGGTTATAATATTTAGGGTTCTGAAAAATAACTTTCAATGTGTCATTATTCTTCTATTTATCTTTTTATTGATTTGTTGAAGATATAGGCATTTAGGAATACGGTAAAGCGTAGCCAAAACACCAATAAATAAGTTTATGTACACTTCCTGGAACTATTTTCATAACGTAAAAAATGTTTTCAACAGCTTTGTTTCAAAAGAAAGTGAGAATCGAACTGTCGGGATAAAAAAAATAGTCAAGTGACAATGACAAAATCGGTAATATGTAGAAACAAATACATTACATAAGAACGTTACAGAAAAGATTGTCATCTTTTTTATCTTATCGAGTTCTAAAATAAAGAAAAATATTTGGAATATGAAAAATAAAACATTATTAAACATCCGATATATAACAATCTAAAGGGCCTGAATGTTACGACAAGTATTACACGTAGGTAAGGACAGGGCTCTGAACGATAGTAATATAGCTTTATTTCAAAAGTTTGTAAGTTTTTTGTAACATTTCGATCAATGGGCCCATCGAAAGTGTCATCTAACTTAAGACTGCAAAAGATTTATGTCTCTTCAGTGCAAATAGATTTCAAATATAAGGAATACTAAATATTTAATTGTAAAATATTACGGTAGGTAAAAGAATAAACCGCCAAAACTGAACTGAATCAAAGTACACGACATGTGAAACCATAGGGTAAAAATAGTAAGACAACAAAAGTACGTATTGACATTATATAATATCGTAAGTACTAATATGATATCTGATAATGCTGCGGTCAAGGAAGTGGCAAAACTTTTATTGTAATGAGGTCAAGATTAACACCCCAAGCTTATACAATGTGTTAGATTCATCGATGTGAAATGTCTACATTGTAGATATATCAGACGTGAAAACCTGACAAATGTATACAATGTTGTCTTTAGTTGATGAAAGGTAGACGGCTTGGGGTGTAAAGTAAGTGAGAACCGAACCGTCAGTCAAAAGAACGAACAATCAATGGACAAAGGCAACATCGGAAACACTAAGAAACAAGGACACCAATTAAATCTTAATTTCACCAAACTGAAAGTTTTGCCACTTCCTTGACCTCAGCAATAAATGTTCAGAACATAAAATTTGCGAATGCTAAAGTATAGGATGGAAATAATTAATGAAGTTCTCTTCTTTTTTTAAAGTACATGTAATATTGAGTTTGTACTTTTCATTATTAGATTATTTACCAATTTAAAGTTTTCAATTGTACAATATATTTATGAATTGTTTTGATATTTAATGTTTGGAATATTATCTTTCGCCTCCAGGTTGCATCTGATTATTTTGTACCTTATTGATTAGCTAATTCGTTGTAAAGTACACCAGCAAACGAATTCCAATGCTAAAAGTGAGAAAGGGGAAAATACGTCAATTCAGATATACTAGTAACACAAAATGACACAACATAACAAAACACAGCAAATAAACGAAAATTAAAAAAGAACGCTACAAAACTATAGCACTAGCAGTTTGAACCCTTAAGGTATTATCTGGTGTTTCGAAAGAGTGAGTATGATCTGTTCATGGATAGACTCGTCACACTGCCAATGGAATGCACCTTCCATATTTTGTCCCGTCAGGTGTCACCACTGCACTACCAGTTTTTGTTTTGTGACATCATGGTACCGGGAAAATTCACGCACAAGGAATAGTTTTTGAACAGGCGTGAAGTATCCGTTTTCCAGCAAACTACCTGATAGTGCAGCAGCGACACCAATCGCGAAAAACATGAAGATGAATTCCATTATAAGTGCAGTTTGTTCATAGGCGACTGTTCAAAACTTGTTTGAAAATGGGCCTAATTCTGTGGTATACTTCATTTATATCATAAATGCATTACGAATTGAGATAAAAGATGTTTTATTTAAAATTATTTTTTCATTAATTCTAGATTTGGTGGTGTATAATTATTATTTACAAAGCTCAATCGAATAGATGCTTTAGATATTTCAAAATACCTTTCTCATCAGTGAAATTGTTTTTTCTGCATGTTGTTTGCAGTGTAGCATGAGAGCGACATTTTTTTCAATTATTTCAGGAGGAATGGGAAATAGCTAAATGGATACGATGTACAGAATTTGTGTTCATAACAGTTTTAAACATAACATTGATCACACTTCTCCAATTAAAAGGAAAGAAATCTAATTTAGTTTTGTTTGTTTTTCATCTTGTGATATCAGGTAAGTATCAAACCAAGATTCAGTACTAATAGAATCAACAACAGATCAAGGTTAACATACTAGATAACGTTGTGCTGAATAAGACATTCAGGAAATTCAGGCCCAACCCAATCAAATTTACTAGACTATGTGTATTTCGGGTGAGGCTAATAAATCTACTTCAGTCCCCTTTCTTATATATTTATAATACATTTTACGATAATTCTGCTAAAATTAAACTAGTTGATATTTTGAAACAACATAAATTATTTTGTCAATTAATAAGTGAAACTCGAAATTTACATGTCAGTCGCTTAAGAATAAAACCTAACAGTACACTTCTTCCTACACTACACGTTAAATTTATACATAAAAACAATATCGCTATCCACAAAGAGCATTTATTTATTTCAGTATTCGTTAGCTTAATATTTTCTTCGGTTTCTTTTGTCAATGCTTTTTAATATGTCACTATTTTCCCTTTTTCTCGAATAATATTTCTCGATTTGAACAGAGCAATAAATTACTTAAAATGTTCAAACCAGTCTGTATTGTCGTTACAAAAATTAATTTAATTTACATGCAAATACAAGTACAATGTACACAAGTCATTGGCAAATGAATACCAAAGCAAAAAAATGGCAGAATAGGGTAACTCACTAATCGTGACAATGCAACAGGCATAGATAAACAACAGAAACAGAACGTCACAAAAATTAAGCACGGGTACTGTTATCCCACAAACACACTAGGAAACATCAGATGCCCAAGAAAGAGTAAGCATGATATGTTCCCTAGGTTGCCTCTCACGCTACCAATCAAGAATGAAATAAAAGGGACAACAGGAAACACCTACAATGGCTGAAAATTATAATTACATGCCACAATCTGCTAGGGAAATGATACACAGGAAAAACACAAATAAGACAAAAGACAAACGTAAACAACTATAGAACTCGGACAGCCGGACTTGGTACCGGCACTAGCAAAAGCCAGCGGTAGGGTTAAACCGGTTTATGGGTACCCAAACCTCCCCTTTATCTGTCCTGTTTCCCTATAGTATAGTAAACATACGAATAAAACCCAATATAGGTAGACTACTAACTCCATGACCACAATCTTGAAAGGAGAGAATATGACAATACGTAATTTAGAAAGATGGGTCAAGGGGTGCTCGCCGCTAATCTGCCGGCTAGCTAAAGTTAACTCTATTTGTAGCTGTCAGTATCATTAAGGTAATTAAATCTGATTTAATTGACATATGTTTGTTCCGATTTGTTAATCGATCTGTCAAATTATCTGTAAGCATATACCAGAGATTAAGGACTAGTATTAAGGACTTTATGCTCTATATACATTTCAGTTATGGTGTACTTGTTCTTTAGAGACTTTCTCATATGGATGCACTATCATTTTTTCAAAGTTTGCCTTTTTAATTTTTTGTAATTTGAAATTTTGTTTCTGACCACCTGTTTATTATGCCCACGTCTCATGATTTTATTATGCCAAGCTTTCTTACAATTGGCTCGATGAGTGCCCTGTTGTTGTTTTCATGTTGTGATCGTCTTCTGCTAGTCTTTTTGTCGGGCAATGGATGACAGCGATTGTAAGAACACTTTGCCAGTTATGTTTATGTTTGTTGACGATCCCGCATCCGTGGATCAAAGGAAAACAGACATGAATGTAGCGTCGCTCAGCAATTAGCAATAAATTCCGCTCAAACCGGTGCTAAGGGCTGTCTTGAACTTACTATGAGGTATGAGTGATGCTCGTTGTTGAAGGCCTCATGGTGACTTCAAGATGAAGAACAACAATAAAAGCGTTCTTCCATTGCTTGTTTTTACCATGGATTTGCAGAGATTTTGTCTCATTTGCATTTACTCAATATCCATTCATTGTTAACATTACTACTAAAGGACAGAAGTTCACTATTCTCAATTCAAAATTGTCATGCTTATAAAGGTTTTGTTTTATATATCAATTGAAATCACTGAAAGTGGATGCTAATGATGGTTCAGTCAGAAGTGGTCTTTTTAATTTCGAGTTCATTTTGGTATATAAAATCACTCGAAGATTAATTAATTGTTCAACGAATGAATTATATTTATTTAATATAATAGTAAATGGATAAGTTTTCCTTAAGTGTGACCGTTTTTACTTGCAAATAATTACAGATATCATGTACGAACATCAGATAGACATAATGGTCATCTGTTTTAAAAAGTAAAATGTAAATGCCACAGAAGACATTAAATAATCATTTACCTATACTTAAAATATTTATTTTAATTTTCTTGCATTGTCATTATGTTTTGTCATTTATTAAATCTTCTATTTTCACAGATCTTGCAGTTGCCACGTTCCACATATTTCCTTTGATAGTAAACCATTTTGTGATTGACTGGTCTCTTGGACTTGCTATGTGTAAACTGAAATTTTACACAAGCAACGTGTCTCTATATGCGTCCACATACCTCATTGTCTCAATAGCAATAGATAGACTGTTATGCGTGTTAAAACCACTTGGAGTAATTCGTAAAAGAAGAAGATACAAAATGTGTATGATAGCCGTCCCATGGATTCTCTCCTTTATGCTAAATATTCCAGTTTTAGGATGGACTAAAATATTTTCGAAATGTGGTTTTAATATCTGCACGCCTGATCTCAGACAAATCCGAGAGGTAAGTATCTATCTCCGAAACAAAAGCATAGCTCATCCTACGTCAGATGATCATTTTTCCTCTCATTTTTCATCATATAAAATTAACGACACCCTTTTCACTGTGATATCGTATATATCCTGAACAGATATATCATGATAAGGAGGTTTATTTGCCAAAAATACCAGTCACGGGACGGTAAAATTTCCCGAGCATGAAAGGCAAGGGAAATTTAGACCCCAGACTTGTATTTTTGGCAATTACCCCGACGTTTATGATAAATCTATTTAATTACACCGAATGGCTCTATCATTAAAGCGCACAGATGACTCCGGGACAAATATCACGGTGGAGGAGTATTTTAAACAGATATATCATGATAAAGAGGGGTATTTGCCAAAAATACAAGTCGCGGGGCGGTAAAATTTCACGAGCCTGAAAGGTGAGGGATATTTAGACCCAAGACTTGTATTTTTGGCAAATACCCCGACGTTCATGATATATCTGTTTAATTACACCGAATGTCTCTATCATCAAAGCGCACATATGACTCCGGGACAAATACCACGGTGGGGTGGTATTTGCCAAAAAATACAACGGCCATTAACCAATCAGAATGCAGCTTACTTACATAAGGTGTAATTAGCCAAATTATACAATGGCTGTTAACAAATCAAAAATGCAGCTTCCTTGCTTAAGGTTGATTATGACTTATATTTCACTATAATATGGTATGCAGTCGCAAATTTCGAGATTAACAGCCTTTGGGTGCGGCATATGTGATAATCTATCGGACGAAGAACAATGAAAATGTACAACTGAAAAACAATTTCAAGAGGTGATCACAAATGTGGGTCTCTGTCGAGATAACCCAATGCACTGGATCTCTGCAAAACCTTTGGTCCTTAGTTGTCAAATGGTCTGTCTAATCATAGAACTATGCGATTCAGAAAGTGCAATCTCTGTCGTGATAATGAAGCGCACTGGTTTTTGGTCTATTGAAAAATGTTGGTTCTTATTTGTTGAACGATTTGTAAATACACATTTTAACAATTAACCAATTGAAGGTTGATGATAAATCAATGTTACTAGCGAATACTGATAATAATATATTTTTTCATTAAGTATTTAGCAGAAAACTGTTGATATTTTTCGTTCTTTTTTCTTCTTTTTTTCTTTTGAAGATTTATTTCAATCTCGATCTGATTCAAACAAAAACCAGAAAGGATATCTTTCTTGAGCTTGAATGAGTTTTTCCTAAACAGATTGATGAGAAATTTGGTATATTTACAAAATTACTGAACAAAACTGTCAAGCGCAAAAGTCCAAGAGGCAAATAGAAAAAAGCATGTGCAAAACCAGCGGAAAATTTGTCCACGGCAATGGTCCTTGCTTGGTAGAGGCCTTTAAAAAGAAATGGTGGGATAAATCGGTTTTATGGCGCGCCAAACCCCCCTTAAGATCTGAAGTCGAGGAAAGGTCACATTACACACTTAAACAACAGACGAATTATACGGTTATTACGGACTTTACACTTTACACTTGTGTAGATTGATGGTTAATCAATGTACCAAATATTGGATAACAAAAAAGACATTTTTTTGTATTAAGTACTTAACAAATGGCGGAGATATTTCCGTTCTTTTTTCTTTTTTTTATTGAAAATTATCAGAATTTCAAACTGATTCAAACAAAAAAAGCAGAAAACGATATTTTCGTTCCACTTGTCAGGTGATAAACCAAAAAAAAAAATGATATCTTCGTGCAGCTTGTCAGGTGATTGATAAAAGAATTCTTGCTGCACAAATTCATGAGAAAGTGAAATATTTTATGTTAGAAATAACAATCATCGCATTACGTAATTTCAATAAATGATTTAGAACTTAAGATTGTTGGAGTAACAAAGCGTTCCAAAAATAAAGGCTCTCATGTTATTTGTAAGAGTATAGAACACATATCCATTTATTTTTTTTTTTTTTAACATTTTTAATTATTTTTTAACCTTTTTGTCCTTTCAACACAAACACGAATGAAATTGAAACGAAGTATTTATTAGCGCAAGGCTTTCTTGAGATCCAAACTTAACTAATACATCAAATTGATAATCGATCACTTATCAATAAAAATCGAACGGTAATCGATTGATTAGTTCGACTAATCGAACACTTATCGATGATACTCTCTGAGAAGTTTGATCGATGACTTTGATTAGAAATTTGTGATCAATATCTGGTTGATTAATAATCAGTTGGTCAATAACACAGCATGATAATCAGTCATCTGAACTGTTTTATTATATTTTGACTAGCCAATCTAGATAACTGTTACTGATGGTATTAAACACTGTCTCAAGTTAAAGGAAAATTTCAGTGATCACTTATCGATCACAAATATCTAATCAAAATTATCGGTGAAACTCCTCAGATAGTTTGATCGATAAATATTCGATTAGTTGGACTAATCAATCGATTACCGTTCGATTTTTATTGATTTGTGATCGATTATCAAATTGATCGATTAGTAATGTCTGGTAAGAACTAACGAGATTTGGCTGATGTACATGGAAGCCAGACCCTTAAATTCGTTTAAATATATCATATTGATAAAATTATACAGTCTGTTCTAGAGAAAGCAAGAATAAGTCTAGTAGAAAAATAAATGAATTATTTCTAATGCATCAAAGCATTTTTTGAAATATTTGTTCAAAGTAAGGACCATTGACAATTTTTCCGGTGGTATTGCGCCTGCTTCGTCTATTTGCGCTGTAGATTTCGGCTCTTGGCACTTTGGTAATTTTATTATTATCCTTATTTATTAATGTAAGGTACAATCATTTTCAATTATGGTAAAATATTTCAAATACTTTATTTTAAACAGAAGAGTGAAGTTTTGTAAATTCAGCGGAGACTTTGCTTGCAAAAGCCATTGTTTAGTTGGTGACCCCACTATTTTTCTTTTATAAGTGTCATCACAAAAGCAAGCAATACACAACATAAAGTTGCACGCGTTGTCGTGCTAGGTATACCCCTACTCGTATTATTTTACACATTAGTCCCGCTGAACATGAAATTAATATCATAAAGTGACCAAATGGCATATGACACATTTCCCCTATATATAAAGTCAAACACAAAATTTGAAATAAATCAGACAAGCAGTAGCTGACAAAAGTGTGACAGAAATTTGACTATGTTCAATAAAGGGAAAAATGGCTAAGCCCCGCCAACAGGAAGTTTATATCAGAAGGTGGCCAAAATGGCAGACAACGCATTCCCCTTATATATAAGTCAAATACCAAATTTGAAATAAATCCGCCCAGCAGTACCTAAGAAAAGTGCGACGAAAAATTTCACTTTGTTCAATAAAGGGAAAAATGGCAATGTCCCGCCAAACAGGAAGTTGATATCAGAAGGCGACCAAAATAGGAGATGACACATTCCCCCTATATATAAAGTCAAATACCAAATTTGAAATAAATCCACCAATCGGTAGCTCAGAAAAGTGTGTCGAAAAATGTTCACTTTGTTCAATAAAGGGAAAATGTCACAGTCCTGCCAAACAGGAAGTTGATAACATAAGGCAACCAAAATGGGAGACGACGCATTCCTCCTCTTATATATAAAGTCAAATACCAAATTTGAAATAAATCGGCTCAGCAGCTGAGAAAAGTGTGACGAAAATATTCACTATGTTCAATAAAGGGAACAAATGGGCAAGTCCCGCCAAACAGGAAGTTGATATCATAATGCGACCAAAATGGCAGACGACACATTTCCACTATGTATAAAGTCAAATACCTAATCTGAAATTAATCTGCCCAGCAGTAGATGAGAAAAATGTGAGTGATAAACTTCGGACGGACGGACAAGGGTATTCCAATTTACCACCCATTCACGAGTGGGCGTATAGAATTAATCAATCTTCTATCCGATTATTTGTAAATTTGATAACTTTCTTGAACACGTAAACTAAACATCTACAATTTTAGGCCAAAAATCGTAATTACCAACTAGTTTTTTTGTTTTGTTTTGTTTTGTTTTTTTTTGCTCTCGACACAAAGATTAATCGATGCCAATATCCCGAAGTTTGCCAATTTCTAGATCCTTTGTACCATCGTTATTTAAGAAAAAAATATCAACAAGATATTGTACCAGCATTACAATATCACTTTTTGTAACAGCCTTAAAATGAATTTTTAAGCTATATGAGATTTGCTTTAGAAAACACTATATTTTGTCGGACCTTATTAGGTTTTTGCAGCTAGCTAGTGAGAACCGAACCGTCCGTTCAAAGAAGGTAATCGAAAGACGATAACAACTTCCGTAACAACATCTGTAACACAAACAAGCAGACATCATATTAGTACGGCAAATAATTAAATAAAAAGATAACAGTTAACAACTACAATTGCCGAAAATTAGAAACATAGATCACAATCCACCCGGAAACTGGTAAACAACACAAACAAAAGACGAAAGAAACGCGTGAACAACGATAGAACTTAATAAGTAACGGTAAAAAAGCAATTTGATATTAAATAAGCATTTGGACATCTTTGATTACAGTCATCTGATACATTTAAAGGAGAAGATCTAGTTATGGTTTCAATCGACCAAATATTTTTTTTAAAGTTCAAATAAAAAAAATTGATAAAAACATTCTCTAAATTTTATAATACATACATTGACTTATTAAGAAAATTTGATTCTACATGCAGGGCTCTTATACAACAGGGCATTTCACATCCAAACTTCTATGGAAATATCATTTACAAAACGCATAAATTCAAAAATTGTCCTTCCAAAGTTATCAATCCGTTGAACAAACTTATTCATAGAGGATATAAAAACAACATTGTTGTTAAATCTTTACTTCTGGTTTTTGTTTGCAAAAATATTGATCATCTTCTAAATGCTTTACACCATAACTTAATTTAAACAATTTTTCATATTGGCAGTATGTGGCATTGCACAATATCATGTTCTTCTTTCATAATTGATGATATTGTTTTACGAAATCTATTTAGAAGTATTTCAATTAAAGTTTAATATATAAGAAGGCTTGATATCATAGTCAACGGAAATTATGTCCTTAGATAGCTGTCAGTAACTGCGAGCATTTGTCCGGACAGTACCCGTGTGTATTGTCTTCATGTTTTATGTACTTCATTGTAAGGGTACTAGTCTTCATAAGTTGGACTTTTTTCTAGGTTGATTTTTACTGTGAGTCTTCATTCACCACACAAAAGGGGAGGGTTTGGATCCAAGAAAACGAGTTTAACCCCACCGCAATTTTTACGCCTGTTCCAAGTCAGGAAAATGTTGGTCAATGGCTTTTCCTTGTCTTCTTATAAACTTTTAGTTTCTTGATCTTTGGGTTATTGGATGTGTTTTGTCTCCATTGATTTATTCACCTTTTTTACCTTTTTGGGGCCATCTGGGGCTTTCTATATGGTGTGAGGTTCCTCACTGGGTTGAAGACCGCACGGTGACCCCTACATGTTTTGTTTTGGGTCGTTTTAACCTGGAAATGGGTTTTCTCCTTAACATTTACCCCATTTCCTTTCTTTTTCATATTTGGTTGAAATAAACTTATCCTGTAATGACGTATGAAAACTTTGCTCTCAAATCCGGAGATGTAAATAAACATGATAAATTTCGTATGAATTTTTTAACAGAACTTTCGTTTCGTTTCATATATATTTTTTATAAATATAATCTCAATCTTGATTTACAAAAAAGACAGGAAAAAATTATTATACGTATTGATGATTGATCAATAAGGTTTTGCGGCACAGATTGATGAGAAATTAAAATTCTTTTTTGTTTGAAAAAAACATCATCGCTTTACGTAACTTCAAAATATGTTTTAGAACTAAAGATACTAAACGAACTTCTGACACGACAGTGATAACCGAAAGGCTCTCTTGGGAATTGTGTAGATTTTGCGCACATGGAAGTCAAACTCTTAAATTCTATCAAATATATCATACTGAGAAAACAAATTATACTGTCTGTTATATGAAAAGCTTTTGTTCAAAAACAAGAACCAATGTCATGAATAAGTCCAGGAGCTAAAATATTATGACATAATACTACGTCTTCTCACTATGAAAAATCAATCATCTACCAGCTGCCTGTTGATGCTTTCTGTAGGAATTTGTCTTTTAAATAGTTTCAATTACTCCTCCTTATTTCCCGGAGTATGGTCAAAATAAGTATCCCTGAAAAAATACAAGTACAAAATACATCATGCATAATTATGTTTTGATAAAAAAAAATAACAGTATATTTTAGCCATCGATTAAGTGTCTTAAAACTGAATGATTAAGCTATACAAGAAAACGGTTTGTTTTCGCCTTTGCTTCTGTTCTTGGATTTTCTGTGTACAAAATACGTAAAATATGAAAAAATTCAGTTAAAGATAACTTTATGTATTGCCCGTCCAAAAGGTATTGCATGTTCGAGTTTTTAGACAATGTTGGAAAGGAAATGTGATGTACATAGGATGATGGTTTTGAAAGCATTTTAAGATATTATATCTCTACTCTGACTGAATATCACAACTATTTCTTTTTAAATTCAATTATTTGATTTCAATTTCTTGTGGATGATTCTTTTAGCGTTGGTTCAAATGAAGAAAAAAACCTGTTGCCATTTTTGCTAAGAACATGCTAGGCAAGGCAAAGTTTTAAATGCGCCCATGGAGGGTTGGTTTCAATCTACCAAAAAGTTTTAAAGCAGTTTTCCTGACGTGCCTATATAACCGTGATATAATATCTGTTTGAATGTAAATCAGCTTAAAATTGGATACAAATTGACCAAAAAAGTTATTTTAACAAATAAGTAAATAGATATATTCAGAATGCATTCAATAGATATAAGTTATTACAGAATCAAATCGAATGTAAATCAGCAAAAAATAACATAAATTTTACTTTTTGCTATACTAATATCTCAAAAGTCTATCTGACACGTTTTGAACCCGGTACCATACAATGATAGAGAGTTTTTGGATTAAACTATTGTGAAGAATATTATATTATTAAAAAATATGAAAGTAAGATCGAAAAATATGAAAATAAGATTGATTTATGTCGACTTTATATACAGTAAGTAATGTTATTAAGTATCTGTTAAAAAAGATTCAATAGAGATGCCTCGAGGTTTCAATTACAACTTCTTAACACATTTTGTTGTATTAATTATTGTCTTGTCATAGGCTGTAATATTAATTTTGAGTAAAATTGTCCCTTATTTCTTAACTTTACTCTAGGACGAATCTCATGAATGCGATGTAAAGCACTTAACGATTTTCTGTCCATCAAAATTATAAATGACCAAGAATATCAATGCGAGAACATAAAACGCTTCATCCATTTAATCTCTCTATGCACCAGCAGACTGCAGTATAAAGAAAGATATGGCAACGGCTGTCAGTTTCAGTAATCACTTTTAAATTCATGCGGAAATCAAGACAATGATGGCCTATAGATCTACGTGTAAAGACTTGTTGGCTTTCTAGGGTTTAAAGTGAGCAAACATTTCTTTCGACTTTGCATGTTCTGTCAGCATTTGACATTTATGTATCATGTGAATAAAACAAAATCTATGCAATTACTTGGTTCGTACTTTGACACCCTGTTGAATCTTATTTCATAGATACTGAATAGCATTACTTACTGTATATAAATTCGACATAGTTCAATCTTATTTTCATATTTTTCTATCTTATTTTCATATTTTTCAATAATATAATATTTTTCGAAAGAAGTTTAATCCAAAAACAGCTTGGTCAAAGTGTCAAAGATGTCACTCCCGGTTTCCATGGGAGTTCACACTATAATTGCCTCAGTTCTTAATGTCGTCTTTTTATTTCCGTGCATTGTAGCTGTCTCACGTCCTTGTTTTTTTCTCTGTTGCCGTTTTTGCCATGTCTTTGGACCTCGATTTTTGTGGTCATCGCTTCCTTTGTTCCTTCGTTATTCTACTGTCTTTTTTTTAAAGAATGACGTGATAGTTTACAATTTGTACGTTATATGTACGTAAAACTAATTTAAAGCACCAATGAACTTGTGTGTCATAAGTCTGAGAACGTTCAATTGGTACATTTCACATGTTCCTAAATTGACACTTTTGAAATTTGTTATGGAGATAAAAAGAACAATAATATTTAACATGTTCAATAAACAATGAAGGCTAGGAGAAAAATCAAATAACGTCTCTTCAAAAACATGGTAAACCAAGCAATGGACCAACATGTTTACTGTTGTTTATCATGAATGTACCAAGAGAGCTCTGACAATGAGCTTTGTCCTTACCTGGTGTAATTTTCAGACAGCCCTTAGCAGCGGTTTATTCAGCATTATTCATTGTTAGATATCGAAAACAACGCTGTATCCATGTCTTTACCGGTCAGAATATTAATCAAACATTACTTAAAATGGTATAGTGTTCCCATGCAATTACTGTCATTAGTTGCCCAAAAAAGCATTAGTGTCTCAAACTGGTAGACAATTATAAATGAAATAAAAGGGACAACAGGAAACACCTACAATGACTGAAAATTATAATTACATGCCACAATCTGCTAGGGAACTGCACAGGAAAAACACAAATTAGACAAGAGACAAACATAAACAACGATAGGAACTCGGGACAGCCGGACTTGATACCGGCACTAGCAAAAGCCAGCGGTAGGGTTAAACCGGTTTATGGGTACCCAAACCTCCCCTTTATCTGTCCCGTTTCCCTGTAGTTAAGTAAACATACGAATAAAACCCAATACAGTTGGACTACTAACTCTATGACCATAATCTTGAAAGGAGAGAATATGACAATACGTTTTTTTGAAAGATGGGTAAAGGGGTGCTCGCCGCTAAACTGCCGGCTAGCTAGAGGAGCCTAGTCTGCTGGTAAAACACTGCCGCACTACGGAAGAAAAATCAAACTCATAATTCCCGCAGGATTTGGTCAAGAATCATCATATATTTCAGTAGACATCGACAGTATCAGTGAGAGGCCAGGATGTATTTAAAATTTTCAGCTCACTAGATCTCAAAGCTAATTTAAGGTTAAAGTCCCCTTTTTCAGTCCAATGTTAAACCTATGGAAATTTTATGTTAAACCCCCAGCCATAACGGCTTGTTGGTTCTTCACCAAACTTGGTTTGCATATAGCTGTTTTATTTATGCATACAAAGCTACCATTAGTTGCAAGTTTTATGAACAAAAATGAGTTATGTATGATAATTAATATAAAAAACGGCAAATCATTCGAACAGACCGCATTTTTGTCCCAGAAAACATCCAACTACCACAATATTTTCAAGATTTTTTCTGCAAAATCATAAAATTTTTCGATACTAGCATAAAATAATGGTAGCTTTGTATGGGCAATTATCTCAATAATTTTGAGACGAATTTTTGGAATAAAGCAACAAGTCGTTTAGGCTGGGGATTTACATAAAATTTCCATAAGTTTAACATTGGACTGAAAAAGGGGCCTTTAACCTTAACGGATTCACATCACCTAATATAAAGAGCATTTGAAGAGAAATAGAATTAGTGATTAGACATTAAACTGTCAGTAAATTCACGGGTTTAATACTGTCCTTCGATAGACATTTTAGAAGATATTGTCTCCATTGAAAAAGTCAAGATTGCTAAAAAATAAACACATGCTTCATTCACCAGTTAAATTCGATCTTCTTGCAATGCAATCGATTCAAGTAGTTAATTATATATTAATTTGTTGTTTTTCAGATTGCTCTCCTAGTGAATGCTACATTCCCGTTGTACATGCCATCTATCATTCTTGTAGTGTTATAGTACTATTGTTTTTTTCTGTTTTTCCTAGTGAATGCTACATTCCTGTTGTTCATTCCATCTATCATTCATATTGTATGTTACAGTACCATTGCTTTTTCAGATTGCTCTCCTAGTGAATGCTACATTCCTATCGCTCATGCCATTTATCATCCTTATTGTATATTACAGTACCATTGTTTTTTTTTTCAGATTGCTCTCCTAGTGAATGCTACATTATTATCGCTCATGGCATCTTTCATCCTTATTGTATGTTACAGAACCATTGTTTTTTAGATTGCTCTCCTAGTGAATGCTACATTCCTATTGTTCATGCCATCTATCATCCTTATTGTATGTTACAGTACCGTTGTTTTTCAGATTGTTCTCCTAGTGAATGCTACATTCCTATTGCTCATGCCATCTATCATCCTTATAGTATGTTACAGTGCAATTGTTTTTCAGATTGCTCTCCTGGTGAATGCTACATTCCTGTTGTTCATTCCATCTATCATCCATATTGTATGTTACAGTACCATTGTTTTTCAGATTGCTCTCCTAGTGAATGCTACATTCCTGTTGTTCATTCCATCTATCATCCTTATAGTATGTTATAGTACCATTGTTCTGTTTCTCTGTAAACGGCTCCAGGTAAAAGGACATATGGCTCTTGCTAACATAGGTAAGTATTTATTTTGATAAGTTATTTTGTCCATGGAGTTTTGATCATTTGCAAAACCTCATCATATTTATAATTTGATTATTCATAACACATGATCATTCAGTATTTTTGACGTGGAGTATACTAGGGTGTTCCCTAAGAATTTCTTCTTGTTTGCCAAGTTTTACATAAAATGAAGTAACGGAGGGTGTGGAGTAAATGCACATGAGACCAAGTCTTTACAAATACATGTGGAAACAAAGCAATGGAACAACGCTTTTATTATTGTTCTTCATCTTCATGTCGCCATGAGGCCTTCAATAATGAACTTAGTTAGGTGCATTTGAATATTAGTTTGCAGTGTACAATATTTGGAGCACTCTAATGTGATTGTTCTTGAAGCAAAATTGGAAACTCATTCATGAACAAATAAAGGGATATGGAGTAAATGTACACGGAACAAAATTCCTATAAATACATGGCAAGATTACGCAATTGGAACAACGCTTTCATTGTTGTTCTTCATCTTGAAGGCACCGTGATACCTTCAACAAAGAGCGAACACTTCTACCCAACAGTATGAGCGGAATTCACTTGCTAAATGTTGATCAAGGCTACATCCATGTATCCTTTTTGTCATTGATGTAGGTCGTCAATAAGCATTATATATCGGGCAATGTACTCTTACAAACGCGGTCATCCTTTGCCCGACAAAGGGACCATTAGACAATACAACATATACTACATGTAAACTATCACAGGGCACTCATCAAATTAATTGTAAGAAAACTTGGCAAGTAATTTAGGGAGATGTGAGTAATATATATAAACAAATAGCCAGACAAATGGTTTAATTTTTGCAAAACGAGAAAGCCAAATGTAGAATTAGGATAGTGCATACATATGAGAAACTTTCACATCAACAACTAAACCATTTTTGTATGATAAATTGATTTGAAAATGACGTCTGTTTTGTCATGAGTTTTATTTTTTATTTAAAATAATATTCACCTTACAGATTACTATTAATTAAGACGTTTTTGAAGTTTAATTTAATTTCATTGAAATTACAGGCATTGTTAACAAAAAATCCAGATATAACAGTCCATGCACATTGTTTTCAAAGGCAAATAGAAGAAGTACTGTAATGACATTTGTAGTCAGTCTAAGTAAGTAATTTAGCGTGCAGTTGAGGTAAGGTCTTTCCTCCCACAAATACAAATAATGCTTCTTTATAACAATAAAAGCGTTGTTCCTTTGCTTGGTTTTACCATGTATTTGTAGAGACTTTGTCTCATGTACATCTACTTCATATCCTTTCATTCACAAGTTCGCTACAATCAAGAAGTGAATCTCACCTGCATATAAAAGAAGTTCCTGGTCAGGTGATTACCTGTTTAACATATGGAATTCGTACATTTTTGTGCTGTATACAGAGCAGGACATGCTTACCCTTCCGGAGCACCTGATGTCACTCTTTATCAGAGTTACACTGTTAGTGCTTTAGTTTTTTTTTGGTTTTTTTTTTGTTTTTTTATTTTTTTTTATTTTATTTTTTTTTTAAATTTGCATATGTAGTGTTTGTATGTTTTGTGGGCATGTAGAGTCGTTTGTCTTCCGGTGTTCTTTCCTTTGCCTTGTCTCTGGACTTTGATTTGTGTCATCTTGTGCTTTGTTCCTTCGGTATTCTACTGGCGTTGTTTTGGTCGTGATGATAATTTTCACATTCTTTGCATGATGAATATGGTAAAATAATTATTGTAATTAAACAATAGGTGAGATCTGCACCAATAAAACAAATCCTACATAGACAATATTGAAGTTTGTCAGCATTTTTTTTAAATCATAAGGGTTTTTCTGACATTCACCTTTTGAGTGTACTTCTCGACCTGTTCACCATAAAAAAAAATTCAGATATATCAGGAAATATTTAAAATAAGGTTGTTGTGTGTGTTTAATATATGTAATATTTTTCATTTTTTATAATATATGGAGTCAATGGACTTGAGAACATAGCACATGTAAACTCCATCTTCAAATAATTTTAAGGAGGTGTGTGGCCATTTCGGCTACGAAATCTTCATCAGCAGCACTAGAACCAAAACATAGGAAATCCACTATTTCAAAAATTGTATGAAATGCAAAAACCAAACGAAATCAGATTAAGCAGTAATATGAAAGGTAACTATGGACAAAACAAATCTGTATGGGAGTTTGTTTGTTTTTTTTTGGTTTGTTTTGTTTTCGGTCATCTTGATGTGCATCTTAGAATTACAATGTAATTGAAATAACCAATAAGGGATATGGAGTACA
Source organism: Modiolus philippinarum (assembly GCA_002080025.1). Taxonomy (NCBI): domain Eukaryota; kingdom Metazoa; phylum Mollusca; class Bivalvia; order Mytilida; family Modiolidae; genus Modiolus; species Modiolus philippinarum. Next base: position 27,169 of record MJUU01060125.1, on the reverse strand, counting down.
TGCGACAAAATGCCTACAAATACATGGTGGAAGAAAGAAAAGGAACAACGGTTTTATTGTTGTTAAGGCTTTTACTGTTGAAAGTTCTGACCAGAACGGTGCATTATCTTTCAAACCAATCCGTCAAAAATTGAATTATTTCTTGTTCCTCTCCTAGCTGATCTTGTGAGTGCGGAATTCATCAAGGACCTCTTCAAATTAAAGATAAAAATCTGACAAATTCGTCAATTTATGTAGATGATATGTTGTTACAAAACAACCGTCGCTTCGGTGATTTTCTTCATCTGATCTATCTAAAAGAGCTCGAAATTAAGGATACTAAAGACACTTCCACATCAGCCTCATTCCTTGACCTTCTTTTGAAATTGACAACAGAGGTAGACTTGAAACTTAGCTGTATGACAAACGCGATGACTAGTCCAATTCCATTTCTTGTAGCAGCATTCCAATAGCGCCAGCATACGGAGTTCACATCTCCCAGCTCATTCGCTATTCAGGGGCCTTTGGTCGATACAGTGATTTCCCTGATAGAGCCCGGTTGCTCACAAATAAGCTGCTTAAACAAGGTATATTACGCGAAGTCATCCCTCCAGAAGTTTTACGGTCGACATCACCATTTTGTGGACCGCTATGGGATATGTGTTTCCCCAGGTGTCTTATGATTAAGTGTTGTTCATTTTTGTACGTGTGTGTGTCTTCATTTTTCTTTTCTATGCCGTACTCATGTTTTATCTATGTTTCTTTATTTTTTCCGATGTTGCCATTGGATTATTCGTTTTAGATTGACGATTATTTTCTCACATACTTTATTGGTACAAAATAATTAGATGCCAAAATTGTCTTACATGACCATTTCATTAACTTATGTATGAGTACAGATGAAATCAAGATTTTTAGACTGCCAAAATGGAAAAATGTAGGAATGAAATAATGAAATAACGAAAACTTAATTAAGTTGCAGATTTTTCTTTCCTGTTCGCAACCGTATTATGGTTCTAATTAGCTAGGAACAAATTGTAATTTAATTAGCGACGTACAAATTGTAGATTAACTATGATCTAAGTAGTAAAATTTGTGTTAGCTGAAAATTATCAAAAGAAATTCTTACATGTTGTATAGAGGAGAAAGTTATGTAATCCACTTGATTTATTATACACAGAAATCTTCATTACAAAAATTACAAATAAAATGGAATGAAGTTGATTATATCAGACTTAATTTTATAAGTTAAGCTTTCTATAAATCAAACACGACTTAAGTGTAACATTATAACGCAGACCTCGTTAAAATTTTCACAGCTTATAAATTATACCGTATCTATCAATCCCTATTATCTAACGGATATTAGCTGCCATTGAGTTGTTTACATGTTGAATTATAAATAAATGTTACTGGCAATATATATTTTGATTTAGTCCTATATGTATGGCGCGGTATTAAGGTCATAATTATTGAATTTTGCTTATGCAAAATTCAATTTTGCTTATGCAAAATTCAATTTTGCATAAGCAAAATCAATTTTGCATAAGCAAAATTCTATTTTAGCATAAGCTAAATTTATTTTGCTTAAGCAAAATAAAATTATGCATATGCAAAAATAGAATTTTGCTTATGCTAAAACAAATTTAGCATATGCATATATCTTTATTTCAACCAATGAAAAACTCCCTTTCATACAGTGTTTGATGGTCAATTTCTGTGGAATTTCTGTTTGTAAATTTGATCAACGATCAACCGATACTACATATACATTAGTCTGGATCATTCAGACATATGTAATATAGAGTCTGGTCCAACGTAACATAAATTCATGTTACCGATAAACGTCACGAAAAAAGTAGCCAGAGCCTTATATTAATTAGATTGAACTTGAAGTAAATAAATTATCCACAATCATGATCGTGTTTACTATTATCTTATATCTTGTTTTTTGGTGGTGAACGGTGTAGTGGTGTGTGTGTGTGTTTTAGGAGGGGAGGAAGGGAGAATTTTTAGGCAGATACATAACGGACTTATATGCCACTGTACAGAAATATTTTATTACGTGTGTGTTAAAATGTCTCTGCTTGCCTTTGAAATTTTGATTCTATAATTTTTCAGTAAATAAATATATGCATGTAACAATGTGTCAGCGAATAAGTAAGATTTAATAAATCACTTGGAAGGGGGTTATTCGCTATGTCTGTAAGTACATTTATATATCTCAAACCATCACATTGATAAGTTCGTGCCGAGAAAAACCCCCAACTTTAGTTTTACATAACTCCTGGTTGGATAGATTTTACGGTAATTATCTCTGTTGTAGGTCAGTACTTCATGCTCAATTTATAACATCTTAAATCAGATTGAAAGTTCAGCTATTTTTTGCGAAATCTCCCCGCCCTTAACTATTTGGAACTGCGGTCCAAGTGTGAAAAATGCCAAAACGAGTGATTCAGTTCTAAAATTTAACAAATTCGGGACATTATTAAGTCCCCATAGAGTCCCTTTGGTTTTCGTTGTCCTCGAATATAGTTCCTATTCATTTAGTTTATCACTTCATTTTGTTGTTCTTATATGATTCCTCCTTTTGTTTAAGTATGTTTTTGGGCTTGACTGAAAGAAGGGACGTTGAAAATTAATAAACAAATGATAATGATATAGAATTCGATTGAATGGAGTGATTTCGTGAAGTGCAAAGAGGGGAACTTTCCTGTTTTCGGAAGACAGGTTTTATCACTGGTGAAACTTTATATGTCTGTTTGAAGTTAAAGACCAAAATCCCGGCGAAAGAATTTTCCACTTTTTAATTTCATATTTTAAAATCTAAGAATACGTTTTAATATGCAAAATCATATTTAGTTGGAATAGGCGAATATAAAAAAAAAATTCAAAGCATTTTTTAATTTCAAAGGTCGTTTAAAATAGCAATCAGGGCAAAATAACGCTTTATTACATGAATAACGATGTGTGAAAATTGAACAGTACCATAAACCAATTATTTCAGTAATGATCGTGTAAATCACAAAAGTTGGTTTTCAAGCCATCCGGTCTTGGCATGTCAAGTGCTACAAAAGCCATCCAGATGTATTTCTATATTTCAAACCATTTAGTTTCTTTAAGGGAGTCTTATGGGTATAGATCTGTCCCCACTGTCAGTTCTTGGCGTGTATATCTTTAATCAGCTTCACAATGTCATCAAATGTTGACCGAAACTTTACATTCATACACAATGTAGCAATTGTCATCTTTTACAAAGGAAATGCCAGTTATTGGTTTAATCAATCAATCAATAAATCAGTCTCAACATTACTGCATTTGATTGGTCAAGAAGGTCAGGTAGGGCCACATTTATTGAATCGAACCTATTTCAATAATAATAGATTTTTCTTTGATATGCAAACAACCAAACAGGATTTCTTTATTCATGTTTTCCTTATATTATTTGTTTTCAACTTGATTAATGGCTATTGGTATACCATTTTATTTTGATGAAATTAGTGTCTTTTCATATATTTTTCTGACAAAAAGTAGAAAAAGGTTTTTCTTTGAGCTGAAAAAAAAACAACAAAATATTGCACTTTAAAAATACCATTATATGATCCCCCATCTACAACAACAGGTTTGAATTGGGTGTTTAAGTGAGTGGGTTTCAGGGTTTGCCCATGCATTCAAGTGAAAATCGTAAAGAACTGGGTTCACTAACTGTCAATATATGACAAAAATAAATTTTTAGGTCATAATTCGCTTGATTAAAGTTACTTAACAAACTTGTTTCTGTGGATACCTCTAATTTTAGACATTAATTTATTTCAAAACATGTTCAAATATCTGATTGATCTGAAAAATTTGGAATTACTAGGGCTAGTTAGATTACATGCTCCTATCGTTCGGATGTTATCAGTCAGAGGCAGCTTAAAGCTTATCTCCTCAAAACGGAAAAGGCATTCTCTTAGCCCTTCCATCACGGAAATGTTTTAAGAAAACAGGTGGAACAACCAGTGAGAATCCCGAAAATGATTTCAATTTTAATTTGTAATGTTTTCATGTAGTTTAATGCCGAGTTTGTTTTTTTACCGTAAAAATGCGAACCTGGCAAGACTGTTACCGTTAAAAATGCGAACTATAGAAAAAAATCCGTTATTTTTTAGAAATGTGAGACCAAAGGCTGTTAAAAAATTAATGGTTACTTATGTGTCGGATGTTTAATTTTCTTATTAACTGTATAATATAATATCTTTTTAGGGATTCAGAGCTTAAAAAATGCATGTGTTGGGAATTTTAAGTTTGACATTTGCTTCTATATAATAGTATATCTAATCTATCAAAGGTGGAACTTTAATTTTCCCTACAGTTTGACCAACGCTTCTACTTGTTGTAAGCTATTGTACGTAAAAACAGAAAGCCCAGCAAAGCTTTGTTTTAACGCTTTCTGATTTTTATCCCCGACGTATTAAATTCTTGCTACACAACGGATGGCCCTTTATTAATTGTGTCGAGATTTTTGTTTAAGATAAATTATTGAATTTCAATGGAGGCTCTTTATTTTCTCCAACAATCGTTAAATTAATGCAGAGAATGTGACTTCAAGAGAATCTCTTTTCCCCATATTCTTCGTTCGGCCATTTTGTTGTTCGCTGACTGGTATACGTTTTATAGGTAGTTAAGAGTCATTGGCCCTGTCACACTATAACGCACAGCGCCAACGTTTGTCGACGTGTGAGAAAATTTTTATACACACTGGTGTGCATTGTATAAGTAAGAGGCACGTTCTTTGCACGTTACAATCACGTTGATGCACGTTGGTGTGCGTTGTTGAACGTTCGGTGCGTAGGAAAATTTTGAACATGACCAAAATTTCACGACGTACGCCAACGTGTTGTTGATAAGTTATGCACACGTGACAAACGCTAGAGGGACGTTATGCACTGTGTGATATGTAGTAGTTTCTCGAACGTTGTTTTAAACGTGTATAAAACGCAAACCTTGCGTCCTGGTGTTTTTGCCAATGTTTTATTATAAAAATAATTGTTAAAGAGCAAGACAAAATTCCATAGGAATGTAAATATCTGCTTTATTTCAGCATCAGACTGACATATTTTCTGTGATTTTTGGGGAGCCTATCCCTATGCAATTTCGTCGTATTTTCCGTTTCTATCCAATTCTTCCTTTGCAAATGACATTCGGGTTCTAAGAATTTTCAACTGATCTGACGAAAGTTCGTCAAAACGCTATACAGACGTTCTTTGAATGCTAGAAGATCGATATAGATGCGTTAGGTATACATCAAGTACGCTTGAAACGTTGTCAAACGCTGTTACACGTTTTGTGAGCGTTACAGATAAGTTATCAATAGTTTTCAGTGCGCTGTAGGTCGTAAGCCTGACGTTATGAATGCGTCCGACAAGACAATTTCTTCAATTTCTTCGGCGTGTACAAACGTTCTTAAAAAAATTCGAGAACGATGGCTAGAACGTTATAGTGTGACGGGGCCTTGTAACAGTTTTTGCAGAGTCGTTGCTGTGGTCATACTTTACAACACAAGCCACTAGTTGATCTCTTTTCTTCCATTTTGTAGCGAATGCTTCTTTACAAGAAATAATGTAGGGATGCTGAGATGGGGAAAGATGATCTGTATCGCTCACTTGCATGGGTCTAAGTGGGTTCAGTAGCTACATTACTTTCATCTTGAAATAGTTAAAGTTTTACTGCATATTTTTTGTTTATTAACACTAAATAAGAATTATGTAATTCATGTTATCTTTTTCTGACGGTCCAGTATTAAACCACAAAATATCGAAGTCACTGTTAATAGTAAATGCATACGACCATTTCGACAACTCAGTGTAGATCAAATCAAAAGAACCGAAATATGTGTAAAAGCGGATAGAGAGTAAAAGAAGTAAAGGAAGATAATTAAAAAAGCCAAAATCAGCGAAGGCCAGAGCTATTCGAGCGGGAGATGGTCCTTAGTTTTAAACAAAATTTTCACAAAATTAGATACTGTTCCAGCTGCCAAGTTGTTGAGCAAATATCCCTGTACGAGATTTCCCATACAGTACCGTGAATGTTGAAATATGTTTTCCACTGTCGGTTACCTTGAATAAAGTACGAACCTTTAAAATAGCCCTTCTGACAAGGGACGATCCAAAACATTATAGTAGTCAAGTAAAATTCAAATTGGTAAAGTAATTTAAAATTTTGAAAGTATTCACAAATGGTCCAGTGAGTGCCCCGCTGACGACCATCTTCGATAAAGTGACAACCTGAAAAGACAACCCGAGGACTAAAGTGGCCACATTTGGTTCAAATTGTTCCAGTAGTTTCCGGGTAGATGATTTTTGTATAAAGTGTTTACAACAGACTGAAAGACGACAGACGAATTAAGTGATGGAAAAACCTGACACCAGCTGAGATAACAAGGGTGCCGAAAGAACCGTAGATGGTACCGAGAATGAAAGTTACTCAAACTGCGAACAGTTGAAAGAATACAAGCCTTATTTTATCGACATTATACAGAGGGCCATAAGGATAAATAGTCATTCTCTTTAAGCACTTGAACTATTTTTAGCACGCATGGTTATGGAATTCCTTGAAATTTGTTTCACACTACCACAATGTAGGAAACTCGTTTTGATAAAAAAAATATCGTTGCTAAGGCAACTGGTTGTCATTGCAATAGTCAGCAATAGGTGTAAAATTGTCATTTTTTTTTCATTTTTAACTCTGAATATATCTTTTTGCGGTTGATTGTAATGACAAACAGCAGTTCATTTTTCATATTAACCTTCCCTCATGAAAATGATTCAAAAAAATTATGAGGATTACATCCGTTACCATAGTTACCAAAATCGCTATTTTGTAATTTTTAAAAAAA
>MJUU01060124.1:15829-31107 GCA_002080025.1 Modiolus philippinarum | reverse complement strand
AAGTTTTGTTTCAATCGGGCAAGGGATACTCAAGTTATCATCCGGAAACGACATCCGGAATGACGGAATGACGGAAAGGCGAATTCTATAGTCCCCCGCTTTCGCGAAAGGCGGGGGACAAAAACAAAATTGTCTACAGACGACGACGACGACAGCAACATACCATTATACGACCTCAATTTTTTGTGGTTGTATAAAAAAAAGTACCCAGAATAAGGCCTCTGACATTGCACAGACAGTGAAACACAAAAATCACACTTTGAACTAAGCTTTAGTCATTCTACTTTCGTTTTGTCCATTCAGCACCTGTTGCGCATGCGTAAGTACCAGAAATTTGTTTACATGCCGTTCAGGCAACCAAAACGCTCTCGTGTTTATGTAAAATCGTTTCACTGTTAGAACTTTTTATCCATTTCAATTGAAGGATAATAATTATATTAACGATGCACTTTATTTAATCCGTTGAAGATTCCGTCCAAATACACACCATCCTTATGAAATTACCCGAAGTTTACCGAGGATAAATTTTCTGTTAAGGGGGGTGTGAAATCGTTTTTTTCTTAATAATTCTTTTATATGATCACCAAATTCTTTCAAATCTGTGTGAATTACTTTATTTTCTCACTAACTCATTGTTTAAATTCAAAAATATGATTTGGGTCAATTGGGTTTTTCAAATTGAAGCACCTATTTTTCTTCACAGTGCATTTCAACTGACTGGGTCATGACATTAGAAAGCATTGCAATGCAACCTTTCTAAAAATCTATATGAAAAATATTTTATTTAAAATAGTTCATATTTTTTGTATGAAAGCTACACAGTAAGCATGTTATTACAGTTTCCTGAATATTTTTTTGTAAATCTCCTGACAAAAACCCAAATTGTGTCTGATTTTCAAAGCATAATAACATTTCTGACATATCATTTCTATTTTATTTCTGGACTATTCCAGTTGAGGACTGCAAAATATCATAAAATAAGAAAAGTCTGTCTGTGATATTCATTATTCTCAATCCAGTTTAAAATACATGTATAAATTAAACATTGTAAACTTACTACTTAGTTCTTGACTACAGTTTGCCTGACAACAGCCACTAACATCTCCTGTAATATACAACAAGACAATATCTTTGATCATCCACAATTTGCCGGAATTTCCTTTGATCCATAGGGACTGATAATTTCATTATTACCAAACTGGACATTTTCACGAAATTATTGGGTCACTGTGAAGGCGTTACATGCTGCTTACTATGCGGAAATCATGTTTCGGTACTATATGTCATGTTCATACATGTATGTGCAATACAATGAACGAATGCATATGAATTATTGCAATTAACAAAGATTAAATGTGCTTTAAAGTAAAAATTTCATCTTATTTCAATTTATTATACAGTTTTATTTATCCTTTTGTTCTTTTGCTTGGGTTTTAAATTGTGTGGTTCCAGTCAATCACGAAATCCATGAAAACTGGAACCCCATTTATAACAGTACTTTTACAGTATTAAATGTTTTCTTACTACTTCAGAAGTTTTACTCAAGATTTCAATTTAGTCAAGCTTTAATACAACATTTTAAATTATCCTTTTACTCCATTGTCATTAATAATAAACCAATACATTTTTGTCTGGAATTACGGTTTGAAATTTGCAATCGTTCAAGCAAAAACTTGTCAACTACGTAAACTATGTATGTCCATGTATGCTGTCTAAACCTATGTTTTACAGAAATTATTTACAAAATGTATTCATTTCACGGGACAGATAAAGGGGAGGTTTGAGCACCCATAAACCAGTTTAACCCTACCGCTGGCATTTGCTAGTGTCCGTACCAAGTCCGGCTGTCCAGAGTTTCTATCTTTGTCTACGTTTGTCTTTTGTCTAATTTGTGTTTTTCATGTGTAGTTCCATGGCAGATTGTGGCATGTAATTATATTTTCAGCCATTGTAAGTGTTCCCTGTTATCCATTTTTTTTACAATTATCAAAAGAACTGTTTTATATATTACACTGTCATTTCTTACTAGTATTTGTTAAAATAGACATGGTGTCACATCTTTAACAATAACATTGGTATCTTGAAACTTCTTTCTTACTTTACTGTCTTATTAATGATATTTTGTAATGTAATAATCACCCTGTAATACTGACGGTAGACATTAGACTGCTACCAGTAGTGAAGAGTAGCACTAAAATTGTGCCGTCACATATCAATGGGGTGGATTATTGAAAATCATAATTTTAAATGGGCCCTGAAAATGATGCATCAATGGGGCAAAAATGTATTGATTAGGGGAAATATTTGGTTTTTGATCAGAATATTAGGATTTCATTATGACTGAGCCGATATTTGGGTTAAATCAGCTTTTTACCTAGAAATATTGTCGGTTTTGCTGTGTAAACTAGACACTCCTACATATCTTAGGTCTGTTTAAAAAAATGCAAAAGTTTGGTGCGTTCTTTGGTTTCAGAAAACAATTCTTTCCTTGTACATTTACATTGTACATTTCAATTTTCAACTCGAGATGTTAACCTTTCATTTAATCAACTTATGACATACATAAGAATGCAGGCAATGAATATACTTGCACCAGTGTCCAGTTTGTTAAGCCAAAAACAAGTTCTTTTTCACTCATTCCCTGAAGTTACATGATATTTCAGCCAGTTTAAAGACAGGCAAATCCAACCCATTGATACATATTTTTCCGCCCAATCATGCATCGCCAAAAATCATTACTGTACTGTAAACTACAGTACTAACTTTGCCAGTATGAAGTGAGAAACATTTACAACAAAAGGTTGTCTATACCCAGAGAAAATATTGTGGTTATCCTTCATGATATTAAAACAGAAATCCTTCTTGGGAGTACTGAAAAACCTTCATTTTTTTCAATTCAGTGAGATGAGAGAGTTTTGAGGTAATTATTAAACTATACTGATAATCCCAATAATTCCAATACCTTATACACAGATTATTTTCATACTATATACCTACCCCCTGGACATGCATCACAACACACAGTGCCAGTATTAGTTGGCTTCCAATCTGTAATAAAAATATTATCAATCCTATATAGTGAAATTTTGGTAGTTTTTGTAGTATGTACTACATTGTACAATTCTGCTTTTGTAGATATCAGAATTTCCATATCTTTGTTAGATGTGTTTATCCATATGATTGACAATGAGATAGCCTTTACGAATTAATGTGGTTCAGGAGCGCCATAGTGGTTTATAGTCCTCTTAATCACGTTTACATGATTATAATTTAATTGTCTGAAAGGAAGTAGTTTTTAAGACATTACTGTATGAGGCAATTGTTTTTTTTCCAATTTTGTTCTCTTCATTTAAGTCATATTTACTAATTTCAATTCTTTCTTTAATAACTTGAAATTGTCATGATACATTTTCGGTAATTTTTAAGTACTTCATTTTCTTGTATGGAAGTATGGCAAACATTTTCAGAATTATTGTTCTTTGAGCTTTCCTCATGCAAAGCTCTGGACGCCATTTTTTTTTAAAGAACTTATGATCAGTCGTAACTTACAAAATTGTAATTAGTGACATACGACCAATGTTATGACTTTTGATAAAACAGCTCCCTTTCTTTTGTTCATTTAGATACTGTTGTTTATTTTTTTTCTATCAGCTTACAAACATCTATCCGATTATGGCCGTCCAAATGTTTTGATTTGATCTGCACTGAAGAAACATAAGTTGTCAGAATGGCCATCTGCAGAAATGAATTTCAGAGAACTACAGTAATAGTTATTCCATCACATCATTTTGCTGCTTTTAAATCAATGTGGTACAACTTTATCTAATCCTCAACAAGAACGGTAGCTTTGCAATTGGGCGGATTTGTATTTCAGTTAGGCCGAAATAGTTTTTCAATTGGGCAGAAAATAATTTGCAACTGGGCGGATTTTATTTTTTTCAAGTAGGCGGATAAAGTGTGATATTCCTGTAAAAATATATCATGAAACGATCGTTTAAAAACGAAATACACTTAGCAAGGCAGAATAATGGATCATTGTGATTATATCCATGCCAAGTTTTGTATATTTTTCCCAGTACTTTGATATTTTTGCTGTTTTACGTATATTTCTTCAGAATTGAAGTTAAAAAAATTATCAAATGAAGGGGACATATCTTTACTACATCTTATAAACGCAATGTTAAATTTGTCTCATGGTTTTTGTCATTGTTATGCCGTCCCTTTTTGATACTTAACCAAGTGATTACATGTATAGGGTGAACTTCATTCTGCTATCAATAATTTCAAATAGTAGATTGTGGTCCTACTAAAAAGATAGAGACTGAATGCACCCGGGAGAATAAAAAATCACAAAAGGCATGTAGAGTGATTATACGCAACTCTCAAGCAGTGACCAAAAGATTAAATGTTTTTGGTATTTTTTTTTAACTTACTTAATTTCAAGTCCGCTCAATTGCAAAACTAAAAAACGCCCAATTGAAAGTACTGGAAATTTGAAAATCCGCCCAATTGAAATGCGTCCACAAGAACATATATGTAGGTTTGTAAAAAGTTTTGACTGCATATAATTACCCAAATCAATACAATCCATGGCACTTTTAGAACCATCAGTTAAAGTTATTTGTTTTTCACTACATGGTTCACACATATCTTTAGCTGTTCCACTTTGGTAAAAGTTCATTGGACATTTTTTACATGGAGCATATCCTGTAACTGAATACTCTCCCATGTTACATGGCACTACAATATAAAATAAAAATTGAAGTTGTCAAAAAATGATGACAAATAAGCACAATGAAATAACACTATTCATCCATCAAGTTTCTGTAGAGGTCAGTAGTATCAGTGAAAAGCCAGTTTAAGTTTCAATAGACATCAGCAGTATCAGTGTAGGGCCAGTAAAAGTTTCTGTAGACATTTGCAGTCTAAATGACAGGCCAGTATAAGTTTCTATAAGACATCAGCTATAAGTGTAGGGGCAGTAAAAAATTTTGTAGACATTGACATTATCAGTGTAAGGCCAGTATAAGTTTCTTCAGACATCAGCAGTATCAGTGTAGGGGCCAGTATAAGTTTCTATAGACTATAGCAGTATCAGTGTAGGGGCCAGTATAAGTTTCAATAGACATCAGTATCAATGTAGGGGCCAGTATAAGTTACAATAGACATCAGCAGTATCAGCGTAGGGGCCAGTATAAGTTACAATCGACATCAGCAGTATCAGTGTAGGGGCCAGTATAAGTTTCAACAGACATCAGCAGTATCAGTGTGGGGCCAAAATAAGTTTCAATAGACATCAGCAGTATCAGTGTAGAATCAGTATAAGTTTCAATAGACATCAGCAGTATCAGTGTAGGGGCCAGTATAAGTTACAATAGACATCAGCAGTATCAGTGTAGGGGCCAGTATAAGTTACAATAGACATCAGTATCAGTGTAGGGGCCAGTATAAGTTACAATAGACATCAGCAGTATCAGTGTAGAACCAGTATAAGTTACAATAGACATCAGCAGTATCAGTGTAGGGGCCAGTATAAGTTTCAATAGACATCAGCAGTATCAGTGTAGGGGCCAGTATAAGTTACAATAGACATCAGCAGTATCAGTGTAAGGCCAATTTAAGTTTCAAAAGAAAATAACGAGATACATATAAAATAAAGGTAGTTTTGAAGGTCGAGACAGAAAATATCACCGTATTGCTGCCAGTACGATAGGATGAGCTGTGATACCAGTGATATTTTCTGTCGAGACCTTCAAAACTACCATTATTGTTTTTAATCACCAATGTCATAAGAGTAATGACGTCATATTTGTGCATCATTGCCTGAGGGGTTTAAATGTAAAACAATCATTCTATGACTAAGGAGTCTCAATGTCGTATGATTTTAAGTGGCTAATATGTTGCTACCAGTTTACACACAATGTCAAAGATGTTTTTCCTGTATGAAATACATTATTATTTTTAAACTATTCCTTCATTCCTCACAACCCACTTGACGAAGGCAGATTTGCTGAAATATATTGGTTGACCCATTTATTGTTTCTACTCTTTTATTTTGCCATGTGTTTTTTGTAACTTGACGTTATATTTTAGTTTTTAAGTTTATCCCTTTTAACAGCTCACATACTCATTTATCTTGTTATTTTGTTATTGACCTTGAGAGTTGTTTCGCAACACATATTTTGATTTAGGTTTCATATCAGTGAAAGGCCAGTATAAGTTTGTACATGTAATGATAGTATCAGTGATAGGCCAGTATAAGTTTGTACATGTAATGATAGTATCAGTGATAGGCCAGTATAAGTTATGTAATCATTGGCAGTGTCAGTGGAAGGCCAGTATAAGTGGTGCAAGGGCAATGATAGTATCAGTGAAAGGCAAGTTTAAGTTCCAGTATAAGTTTTTGTTCAGTGAGAGGCCAGTTAAATAATGACATATCAGTGAGAGGCCAGTTTAAGTTTCTATAAATAATGGCAGCATCAGTGAGAGGCCAGTTTCAGTTTCTATAGACAATGGCAATATCAGTGAGAGGCCAGTTTAAGTTTCTATAGACAATGGCAATATCAGTGAGAGGCCAGTTTAAGTTTCTATAGACTATGGCAATATCAGTGAGAGGCCAGTTTAAGTTTCTATAGACAATGGCAATACCAGTGAGAGGCCAGTTTAAGTTTTTGTAGACATTGGCAGTATACATGTGGGGCCAGTTTCTGTAGACAGTGGAAGCATCAGTGAGAGGCCAGTGTAAGTTCCATTATAAGTTTCTGTAGAATATGGCAGTACCACTGTAAGGCCTGTAATAGTAATTTCAGATCTGGACTTTAATGCAATCTTGCACTGCAGTTACTTACATATACATACTAGAGGCTCACATGAGCCTGTATCGCTCACCTGGCGGCTGGTTTTATTCATTGTCACCAATAGACCACCCATTCATACTATAAATCAGTTCACCAGATGTTAAATTTTCTTGGATGAGGTACAAACTAAAAATCACAAACTTTGGAAGGGATCACCCAAAAACAATTGTAACCAAGCTTGGTTCCAATTGGCTCAGCAGGTTCAGAGGAGAAGACATTTGAATGCATTTCCCATAGAATCCCTATGTTAAACTATGTTCCCTGCTGGTGGCCAATTTGAATGAGGTATGAACATAAAAATCACAAACTTTGAAGGGAAACATCTAAAGACTATTGTAACCAAGTTTGGTTCCAATTGGCTCACTGGGTTCAGAGGAGAAGACATTTAAATGCATTTACCATAGGGTCCCTATGTTAAACTGTGCTCCACGCTGGCAGCCATCTTGGATGAGGTACGAACGTTAAAATCACAAACTTTAAAGGGGACCACTCAAGGACTATTGTGACCAAGTTTGGTTCAGTTTGACTTGGTAGTTTCAGAGAAGAAGATCTTTGAATACATTTCCCATAGGGTCCTATGTTAAACTATGGCCCGTGCTGGCGACCATCTTGGATGAAGTACGAACATAAAAATCACAAACTTTAAAGGGGACCATCCAAAGACTACTGTGACAAAATTTGGACCCCATTAGCTCAGTGGTTTCAGAGGAGATAATCTTGGATGCATTTCCCATAGGGTCCTATGTTAAACTATCTTCCCCGCTGGCGGCCATCTTGGATGAGATGCGAACCTGCTGGACATATGTAGAAACTGTAGTTCTGGAAAACCTCAACACTTTTGCAATTCACATTTAACCTTTATCTCAAACTTTTTTTGAAAGGAAAGTAAAAAAGTTAAAAAATTTTGAAAATTCAAAGAAAAAGCAGCAATAACTCCTATGTGGGTTGTCAGATTTTCTTCAAAATTGCAGGACATGTAGATCTTACTATGCTGACCATTTATATTATATAAACTTCACTTCTATCTTCTACCATTTTCAATATATAAGACTAAAAGTAACAAAAAACTGAAATGTTTACAGAAAAGGGGCAATAACTCCAAGACAGGTACACGGATATTCTTCAAAATTGCAGGGCAGGTAGATCTCATCATACTGATCATTTTAACTCTGTCAGAATTTTGATATCTGTAATGGTTTTTGAGTAATTTGCAAAAAACGGCAATTTACCCTTATGTTCTATTTTTAGTAACAGCAGCCATGTTGTTTGGTCTACGGTCATAAAAATCACAAACTTGAAAGAGCATACCCTGGTGAAGATTCAGGTCAAGTTTGTTTAGTATTGGCCCAGTAGTTTCAGAGGAGAAGATCTTTGAGTAAAAGTTAACAGACGGACGGACGTCGGACGCCGAGTGATGGCAAAAGCTCACATGGCCTTTGGCCAGGTGAGCTAAAAATGTAGGTCAAAGTTGACATTATTTTTATATCTTAAACAAGTATCAAAGATGCATCTGTGAACAAAAGTGCATCCAGCTATGACTTATATTCAAAAAATAAAAGTAACTTTGTAAAGCACAAATTGACAGACAGACCTGAGGGATGGAAAACTTGACAGATTAATGGACAAAAGGCTATAACCCTCCCTTACTCAATTTGGCAGAGGGATAAAAAAGGTCACATCTCTGTGAGAAAAGGATCTATCTTTCTGACATCACAAATCAAAAGTCAAGTGGAGACGAAATTAAACTGTCAAAAAAAAACAAGACAAAAACAAAAACAAAAAACAAATGTAGCATGGCTTTGAGATCAATACCTGGATTTATAGACCTGATTATGGACACAATCTGAGGTCAATATACTCTAATAAGGTCTATAATTAAACTTGCCATGCTATTGTCTTATTATTTCATTACTTCATTCTTGTTTTAATAGACACTTAACTTTCATATAAAATATGATGTAAACCTGACGTTTCCAAATATAGAACATCATGTACTATTTAGGAAAATACTAGGTCTAACATATATTTACAGAATGTCATGTGATGTCAAATGAACCAATCACATGCATGGCCCAAATAATATTATTAAATAATTTTTTTTTTAATGATGTTAATAGATTTATGTGGTATCTGTGATCTATGTTCTAAATTTGTTCTATTTGATGCTAGTAAGGATCATTTCCATTACAGTCCCTTTTATTCCGTGTTCGTTCCCTATCTAAGGGCTTTATTTGATACTTGTCAGGTTAGTTTCCAAGGTCAGCTTAGTTTATCTGATGCCATACCAGTACATCTGCAGTGTATATACTGATTGCCTCCAGATTTTGTGCCTTTTCTTTTTAACAAAAAAATATTAACCATCTATCAAAAACTATTTTGTCTTTTTGACATCTATTTGTGCTAATAGCTGTATAGTAAGAGGTGTTTTAACAGTGTATTATTAGTTGAGATTAACAGTTTATTGTATTAAAGGGGGGCTTAAAGGAGTACAAGCCTCAGATTTCAGAAGCATTCTATATCCTTTGGTTTTATCCAGTCAAACAGTGCTAACATTTTTTGCACATGGAACACATTTTCTTGGTCATAAGTCACTTTAAAAAACATAAAATAGACTGTGTATAATATTTAATCAACTTCCAATTATAATATCATATATTTAGACTGTGTATAATATTTAATCAACTTCCAATTATAATATATATTTAAAGGCTTATAAAGGCAAATTGAAGGAAAACTCTAGAAAGATCAGTTTCCCGCCAAAATTTTGACGTCTTATATCTCAAAAATTCCTACATGGATTTCCAAAATTTTTTGCTCAAGTTGTTCCATTAGTATGGCCCTTCAAAACAAAAGGTCAGAATTTTAATTCTAATTGCAAAATTTCTGACTCGTACTCCCTTAAACAACAACAATGATTATTCACCTACAACGACATCAATTCCTTGGAGAAAAATATAGAAACAATTTCACAGTAACTTATCACTTATTTCACTGGCATTTACATAATAGATACACCTAATCCTTTGTAAATTAAAGGAGACTTACATTTACAGCCTGTTTGACTAGACACAGCATTAATACCCAATGTACTACCACTATCTGGACACATTAGACAGGTTGTCTTGTTAACATAATAGTGGTCCTCTGCACATGGATAACAGGGAGGTAAACCTGTACTTGAATAGAATCCAACAGGACAAACATCTACAAAATAAAGTTTAACAAACGAATTAATCAGTACAGAGATGGGATTTGGTGCTTTTATTGCAAGATGGCAATAGCTCACACTGAACCTTTGGGTCAGGTGAGCTAAAAATGCATCATATATGTTTACTTTTCCAATGGAATATTTTTTTTTAGTTAAGCAAATTATTTTGGGTTAAATATAGTGCTTTCTATCTTGGAATTATTTTAGTTACAAAACGTCATGTGACGTCATATTAATACGCTGTTGCTAACGTCCCACAGAGATTGACGATAATATGTTCGTATCAGCGCAGTGCAGTGATAATAGAATTATTGTCACTCTAGAACAATTGAAAATTGCCCAAATTAGCGATAAATACCTATTTCAACAGATTACTGACTTTTTACCTGAAATTTACAAGAATGCAGGAAAATATATTGAAATAGATAACTCACAGCCTAAACCGACCTAACAGATCATATGTTACAATTTTGGTAATGATGATCAGATTCAAAAGACCGTATTTCCGAACCAACATAACCGGAACCTCTTAAAACCGACCAATTTCTTTGGTCCTGACAGAGGCCTGTTTTGCAGAAAAAGTGACTGAGAAATATTGAAAGTAACATTACTCCAGCTAATTCAAAGTAGTTGTTGCTTTTACTGTAGAACAAAACAGTATTATGTACATAATACATACTGATGAGTGATTTGTGTTCGGTTAATGTTTGATTAACCTAATGCAAAAACTAACTATGTTGATGCAATAGATTGTTAATTAGACCCAAAAATCAAAAGAGACCTGTACATTTGCTTTGTATGTAATTTGCTGTATTTGAAATTGTAGTGCAAAAAAAATTATATGAAATAAAGTAAACATCGGGTTTTTAATAGATAACATTCAAACTTTAAATTGGTCAATTTGATTTTACTAGCAATACATCAAAATATAATTCTTAAAAAGTTCAAGATAACTCCAGAAACTATTTGTGTTTTATATTGAAGTTGGTTAGAACCAATCATGATTCCATGTTATAGTTGCTAACTTTCAGCGACACAATTGTTTAATAAGAAACCTGCATGGTGCCTGCAGAAAGTATAAAGGACACAAAATCCAGAAAGATTTTGCACCAATCCTGTTCGGATTTTTATATTTACCAGAAGTTCGCCATTTGAAATTTTGTTGATAAACAGTGGACTGTTTTCACTATATTTTGGCCATACTATCATGAATATTTACACAAAACACAAGCGGTATTTCAATTTCATGTAACCTTGAATTATTTTTCAGTAAATAAAATGTTGGTACTTGTGAGAAGTTTAAAAATAAGTTTGTTTTGAAGGTTGAGTTTGGAACAACATGACAGAACCCAACTTGGATTGGATGCAGTCCTGTCATACACAATATCTAAAGGGGACTATCAACCAATAGTTGTGATCAAGTTATTTGAAAAGGAACATCTAAGAAAACCATGTTGGCTATTAGTTTTGGCTTTGATTGATCCAGCTGTTTCATAGGAGACCTTTGATTAACAAGATGTGTTTTGTGAAACACTTATGCCCCAAAGTCATAGTTAAGAAGAAACCTTCAGCATGAATAGTAATTTATTTGTTTCTGAGAAATTGATAATATGTATATTAACTGAAAAATCAAATCACCACAACTACACCTGTGAAATACAAAACCCCTATTACTTACCATTCAACAGACATACCCATGTTAAGAGTTTTATATGAATATTTTTTTTCAAGACAAATGCTTGGATTTCAAGAATCATTTTCTCATAGAGGCTTGTTTTTCTATATAAAATAAACTTTAAAAAATCTGATACATCAAAATATTGCAGACATTCCTCATACTAATTTGACTTATCTCCCTTTTACTTATTATCATTCAAAAGATATAGAAAATATGGTCATTTGCAAAGGTCAGGGTCAAGTGGTCAAATATTCTTATATAAACTGAAAGATTAGCCATAAGAAATACACATGCAAAATATGAAAAATATACCAAATGTTAAAAGTTTGTTTTTTTTTTTTCAAAAAGTTTCTCATATGCCAAGGTCAAGGTCACAAGGTCCAATATTCTGGTATATTTTGGAAGTTCTTGCCTCAAGGAATACACATACAAAATATGAAAGGCCTATCACTTACCATTCAAAAGATATATCCAATATTATTTATATTTTTTTTGCAAACAGACAGACACACAAAAAACAGACAGACAAAAACTATATTCTATTCTTTGAGGCATAAAAATGACTGAAAGATGGATGTCCTACAGACAATGCAAACCAAGTAATTGCAAAACCTCACCCTGGCTAGAGCAATGTCTGTTGAAACACTGTTTATATTGATCTGTTATACAGTACTTTGCTTACCTATACATTTTGTCTTGTCACTGGATGGAACAAGCTTATCTGTAGCACAATTGACACATTCTGATTCTCCATAACTACTTTGGAACTTCCCTTCTGGACATTCTGTACAAGTGTCAGGAGCAGAAGAAAATGTCCCTGGGGGACAAGGTACTGAAATTATACAGTTGCAATGTAATTGAAGAAATATAGTTTCTACAACGAGAACTAAGTTTATTATGAATTTCTCACATCAAGTTAAATAAATTTTGCAAATGTTTGAAAACCAGACTTGCAGAGTTTTTAGGTGTCAAACCACCAATTCAGCCAATCAGCACTTGGAACAAATGAAACTAGAGGATGACATGCCCACGCGCAAGGTTGAATCAAATTGGGATTTTTTAGTAATGTTTGTGTCTGTAAGACACATATGATGCCCCCGCTAAACACATGTTAATCTAGGTTGCACAGATAAAAAATGTACCCTCTATTACTAAATCACCAAAAATGACTAAGTTCAACAATGTATATTTTTTACAAAAATTAACCAAAATGAAAATCCTTTCCACATGCACATCTTCATTATAGGTACAAATAATCTGCAAAATAAAAACTTCCTAGCATTAAAACTGTAGGAGGAGTTGCACAGACAAACTATGTACCCTCTATGAAAAATCACCAAAAATTACTAAGTTCAACAATGTATATTTTTTACAAAAATGCACCAAAATCAAAATCCTTATCACATGCACATCTTCAATATATGTACAAATAATCTGCAAAATAAAAACTCTCTAGCAAAAAAATGAATGATACACCTGTTTGAACATTGATGTATAAGGCTTATTTTGAGACCAAGGTCAATTGACTAGAATGATCCTGTTAATACTTATCATTTGGGTTTTCCGGTATACTATGAATGTGTGTAATGGTGTATATTTATAGATAGGGTTTTTCCAACATTCGGAACTCTCTTGGAAGGCTTTAAAGGTATGCTGAAATTTTGATATGATGTTGACGAGATATGCATCTTTCGGAAAATATATGGTTTCATACAGGTTAAACTTAAGATAAATTGTCCAGACAGATTTGAATATGGGGAATTTCAGTTCAAAATGTTAAAGAAATGAATTGGTGGTTTCTAACCTTAACACAAAATGTGAGAAAATTTTGAAACATGTCATAAAGAGATGCTAATAGCATAAATTGATGCAAAACATGTATGTATGATGAATTTGAGGTAAACACTGAAGTTTTAGCAAGCTGGTGCCACAATTTTGGTCAATAACAGTCGTTATGTAATATTTTGGTATTTTGACACTAAAATGCCAGTTTTAGGCCATTTTCATTATCATGTGCAAAATTAGAAGGGTTAGCTGTGTAAAATAGTTCGAAAACATCAAATGTAGGCTGATTTTATGCAGCAATTAGCCACTGTTTTGAATATATGTTCAATGTTTACAAATTTCATGTCTTTGGTGTCTCGAACAAAAGCGACAACTCTGACTGAGATGCCTCATATAAAAATCTGTCTGATTTGTATACAATATTTTTTAAAGCAGGAATTGTGCTTAGTTGTGTAGTTTAATGTGAACATGAACCTCAGGAATAAAAAATATCATGTTTTTCCTCTACTAAACGGTGTAAAATTGGCATTTTAGGGTCCACAGTGTCCAAACAAGAGTCAAGTCAAAATTTTATCAGCTGATTTTGGGACAAGATTTTGAATTTGCAACACTTTTCATAAATTTGAATTTATTTTATAATGTTATTTTCTTTATATATTATATATTTAATCACCCGAAGAAAAATAAATGCACTTGGGTTGATTTTCAGTAGTTTTAATACTATCATTGTACCTATTCATATCGAGCTTTTTGGTTAACCCACAAACCTAATATTCTTCATAAGCTCAAAAAATAAACAAAACTGGTTTTCCCCTGTCTTCTTGGGTCTTTTTGCATCAATTTCTGCATTTCAAATGCTATTTGTCTGACTATAACCAAAATAAAAACCATTTTAAGTCCAAAAATTTACCCCAGAAGCACCTTCACAAATTGGGGGGGAGGGTGACATTTTGTAGCATAATTTCAAAATTTTAAAGGTAGCTTTGAACATTTGCAGCTTTATTTTGATAGAAAAAAATACTCCAAGTGCTTAGTATTAAACATGGGTAGAGATTCATTACATAAAAGAAGTATATTTGGTTTTGTGTCCATGTTTAACATCTATGAGTGATTGTGCCTAATAAAAGCACTGAAAACACTAAATCTGTGACTTTTTGAATAGTGATAAAAAGGAGGGAAAACTTTAGAAAAGGATGTTATTTTCTGTATATAATTTGGAAATTAACTAAAAAACATGAAAATGTGCAGCAATTACACTGGGGTATGTTTTCATATCATGTAAAGGTGTCAAACCACAAATTCAGCCAATCAGCACTTAGAACAAACTAGAGGCTCAGAGACTGAGCCTGTATCGCTCACCTGACAAAACGCTTCTATGCCGTGCATGACAAAAAATGATCATGTTTTTTTTACCAATGGGGTAGGGTGTTTAGGTATGTTCTCAATTAGCACCGGTGTGTTTTGTCTGATCCTATTGAAATGAGTAATTTTTGCAAAGGACCTTCTATACATTTATAATAAGTATAATTTACTTTAATTGTTTTGAGAAAAGATGATGAAAAGGATGGTTTTCTCATACTGGGCTCCAATGTTAAACTATGTTCTGCACTTGGGCAAATGTTTTTTGTCGGATTGAAATGAAATGTGCAATTTTTGTAAAGTACCTTCAGTCATAATTCCTGTAAAGTTAGGTTGAATTTACTTCAGTGGTTTCAGAAGAGTAGATGAAAATGTGATTTTCCCATAGGGT